>RCHF01000558.1:0-11448 GCA_003987895.1 Neonothopanus nambi | reverse complement strand
CGATCTTCGTCATATGGGATACAGACAGTTCAGAGATCATCTCAATGTATTCATGGCCAATTATTATAACACGGACACACAGTAGACAGTGGATATTATAGGATATCTAATTTAATGATTAACCTTGAGAGGGGAAGAAGTATGGGTACGAAGAAGATACAGTATCAGAATGAGAAGGGTGATGTATGTGATGCATGGAGCCTGAGGATGGGTTAAGATTCGAGTTGTAGTAAACAGTGTGATGGGCAATTGGCTGGAGAGGCGGAGCTTGCAGTGGACCTGCAGGTGGAATAAAGGGTTGAAGAGAGGGACCTGCCAGCAAACTATTCGTCAAGTCGTTCAGGCGATGACGATGTGTTGGAGGAGCTTCGGAAACATGGCCAGATGAGTCACCTGCTTCGCTTTCGTTGGGCGCAGCTCGTTTCTGGCCTCTTCTACGTTCGAAGAGGCCAATAAAACGTTCGTTACTCTTGAGTTCCGGGTGGGCATCAAAATGGGCAGTTATACGTTCGGTCAAAGATGTCTTGGTGCCCGAAAGATCAAGGCCAAGAGCAGAGGCAAGGTCCTCAAGCTCAGTCTTGTTCTTGCTACTAAAAGAGCCCGAGAACACCATTGTACTTCCCTCATTCATGCGTCGCCTCTGTAGCTGTTTGAGCCTCAAGAAATACATTCAAGTGAAGACAATACGCACCATATTCTCTTGATTCAATGCTAGCTTGCGTGCTCGACCTTCTTCCTCTTTTCTTTTCTTCGCGTCCTGTTTCGCTCGCTCGGCAGCTACTGCAGCTCTGCCCTCTTCGCTTGTTACCACCCGAGCCTGAGTTTGAATCCTACGAGACGACTTCTTTCCTTCACGCGACACTTGCTGTGCCCGAAGCGTTGCAATCTCTCTTTGGGAAAAAACTACATGTGTTTCGGCAGCATGTAAGTTATTCTCCACAAAGTCGATACGCTCATTAAGACGGGTGTTCTCCTTCTCAAGATCCTCTATGCGTGCAAGTAACTGTTTGGGATCAATTGCAGTACCGACAAAACGTGTACTTCGAGTGAGAGGTGTGGGGGTTCCAGACTCAGAAAAGAGGATGCGTGTAGCTGAGCGGGTTCGGCGCAAAGATGTTGATGGGGTGGTGTTATTGGGGTATAAGGGTGTTTCTGTGTTGGGATCGCCAGTAGTCTCGACAGCTGCATCCTCCTCATCACCACTCTCCTCTGCTGAGCTGTCATAGGTATCCTCGTTCTCATCTTCATCTTCATCCTTATCCTCCTCCGCTTCGGATTCCGACCAATCTAGCCTAAAATCTGAATCGTCTGACTCGTCTTCATTGTCGTCATCAGGATCAGTGTGAACGGCCTCGTGCAGAGCATTGGGATCAAAGAAGGAATCATCCGAAGATGCATCAGGAACATGCGGCATCCTCCTGGGAATTGACGAGGGTGCGTGAATTCGAGTTGATGTGTTGTGGCTTGGTGCGAAATCTTCAGCGGTGAAGATGTCTGGGTTGTGTGGGTTGATTCCTGACTTTCGCCAGGCTTGCAGAATCGTCTCAGGTTTGAACGATGCTCGTCGAGCAGCCATATACTCCCGCACAACATCTCTTAACTGCATCCCTTCTCCAGTTTCCGCAAGAATCTCGTCACATCTGTCAAACCATGCTCGCTGCAGTGGCCCAAATACACCGACATCCAATGGCTGAAGACGATGTGTTGTATGTGGTGGAAGGCAGAAAAGGTGAATATTATTGGCTCGTGCAAGGTCGACCATCTCTAATGTACTATGTGATCCGTGACCATCATAGATGAGCAGAATTGGCTTTCCTGACGTGTTTCGTGCTTTGCTTTGGGGTATAAAGGACTTTTCAAACCACTGATGACCAATGAAGTCATCTGTCCACCCATTTTCCGAGACCGCAACACTGTAGAAGGTCAGAGCTGGTGACTGAACAGCAAGTATAGATACTCACACAATATCATCTTCGCAGAACCACTCCTCACACATTGTAGTACCCGCAAAGACAAATCCTGGCTTCACATCACTCGAACCATCTGCGCATACAACCTCGATCACTGTAACAAGCTGCAAGTCATCACTCTTCTGCTTGTATTTCATTCGGTCTGTTCGAGAGAAGAAAAATTTAATCAGAATTCCTTTTCTACCTCCGCCCAGCTGTATCCCCTTTTCATCCATATTATACACATTCTCCCAAGGTATGTCATGCTTCTCCATAAACTCCTTTAGTAACTTGAAGTGCTCATTGACTGTAGTGTAGTTGAATGCTCGTGCTCGTTGGGGATCCAACCCAGAACCTCGCCGCAACTTGATTTCTGGATGTCGCTTCAAAAACCGCTCAACCCAGGACAACGAAGGCAGCTTCTTTCTAGAGCCCGACAAAAGCTCAGCAACCTTCGGCCGGATGGTGCGCTTGTTGACTGGATGTGCAGTTATGCCGAGGTAAATAATCCAGTCCACCAGCACACGCTCCTGTGCTTCATTAAGCAGCTGTTGACGGACATGAGCTTTCTGCACAGGTTCCGCTGTACCCTTGAACCTCCTGACAAAGGTAAAGTATGGTACATCGTACTTCTTAGCAGCCTGCAACATGCTTTTACAGATGCCTGCCCGCACTGCAGCCATAGCTTGCTCCATGCGCCTCTCAGTCTCAGGAGTAACTTTGCGTGGGGTGGGAACATGGCCAGAGGGTTTGCGGCGTGTCATGACAGTGAGAGAGGAGGAGACAAGAGCTTGAGTGGAACTCGTATGAAGTCGAGCGTAGATTGAGCTTAATAAAAATTTTTGCCGCCATTGTGTGCGCGCCGAGCTTGCCGCCGTCGGGCCTTAAAATTATGTCACCTCATTCACCATGAGCTCGCAGATTCGTTCTCTCTTTTCAAGGAGTGGGTGAAATCACCTCGGAATAGGTGCTTGAGTGAGCTTTGACATAAGTTATACCACCAGAGAAGTTATGGAACAATCCCACCAATGGAAGGGTTCACCGAAGCTATTTTGATGGTTTCAGTACGTGACAGAAGAAGGTTTTCATTTTCTGTATTGGTGTCCCCTCTACGTATAAACTTCTTCTTTGGCAGATAGAATATTGTACATATACACTAGCTATGTAAATTTTTCTGAAGTGAGGGGAGTGCGCGTTTGGTACAAAACCCAAATTTTGCATGTCCCGTTCATTTGCATGTGATGATTAAGGATAGTAGGAGAGGAGCAGAATATGTATCATGCATCAGCGCCAATTTAGGCTACATCTTCGGAAAGACGGAAGTCTGAAGATCGACGTGCCTGCCTCATAAGGCAGTGCAATGCAGTACGTCGATAACAATCACAGAAAAGGCGACCACTTCTTCAGGGCATCGGAGTATGTAGATGTACAGAGACTTCAAGGGTGGTTTTACGTTGAAGTGAAGGTTCAGATTGGTTGGTGTCACTGTTTGAAGTCGAGGATAGAGAGACTTGCCGCCCGGCGAATGGATGGCAGGTATCTGAGAATTTTTCAAACTCAGCATTGAAACCTGTCGGCGCGCCCGGGCGGTTTCACCATAAGTTTCTACTCTAACGAGTCTGTTTATCCCAGTCCAATCCCAGTCCGACGAACGATTGTCTTTGTTGGACTATAAGATCGGCTCGCTAGGATAAACGAGTCTCAACACCATCATATGCGAGTGCAGTCTGCTATCGTAAGACCAACACAAACGCCGTACAAACCGCCACCTCGACAAGTTAATTCTGTCAATATCACTCCTCAGAGTAATCCCGCCAGTTCTTGGCCAAACCTCCAAGAAGATGCCGAAGTAGAGAACGTCAATGACTTCCTCGTGGAAGATATCAAGGGATGTCTTCAGATGTCCTTTGATGACTTCCTCGACGTTATTCTTCGACTTTCTCCGCGCGATTATGAAGAATTCGCTCTGAAGACACGGGAAAATATCGCATACAATGATACCGAGTCGCTCGCTTTCCGCGACGCATGGAAGCAGTACGAGGCAAAATGTAGGTTGAAGAAGGGAGAGAAGGAGCTTTATACGGATTTGAGCCAACTTTTCAACAAGTCAATGGGTATCTTGTTCAGGGAATCAGCGGCTCCTTTTATCTTCTACAACGGGTCCGCGGTCACTGTCCGTGGCTTGGACACCGAGTGCCGCAAACCAGACCTTGGCGTGGTCCTGACGAGACACGAACTTCACGAAGATTTCGTAAAGGGCCTGCATAAATACTGGCCTATGCTCATCTACTTTATAGAGGTGAAACGGAGGAATTGTGCTTCGTTGTATTGGGGCCCAGTCATCAGAGCAGAGGGTACGTCTGGAGTACGTTGTTTATTGCTACCTGGATCGCCGACCCTGACTTTTCTTTAGTGGAGGAAGCATCAACTTTGCCAGACGCGCACACGGACGAGCCGGTTCCAGAGCTGGACCCCAATGCGTCTCGTTCCCAATCTACGTCTACCCTAGCTAATTTTCGTTCTTCAGAGTCGGTCGTGACCAGTGGGAAGAATTGCAAAAATAAGAGAAAGAGGACGGGTGAGGGTTGTTTCTCGCTTTAGTGAATCGGTGTTAAAATACCAATACCTGGAGGGGCAGGTTCACGTCCAGCTGCAGTGGCCCAAGAATCTGCTTTTTCTCATCAAACTAGTGACAATACTTCAACCTTTCACACTTCGTCTCTTCTCGCTGAGGTGACCCTTGGTCGGACGAACAGAGAGGTAACACCTCCCCGCGAAGCTCACGATGTCACGGATAAGCCTCCCGCACTCAATGACATCGACAAACTCGACGAAGGCGGAGACCAGAAGCGGCAAAAGGACGAACAGAGATCTAAAATTGTCACTGGAAATGCTTGGGCTGTGCCTCCAGGTGCCGTGATAGAGATGTCTGCAGAAGAGGAAGCGAAGCTGGACGATCCGCAGATTGTCACTCATACCCTACTTCAATGTGCTGACTACGGCCTCGAGATGCTGTCTGCCGGTAGCCTTAGGAGCCATTCCATTGGGTTGGTGATTGATGATCACTATCTCCAAGTCGCTTATTATGATCGCTCTAAGGTAGTGCTCTCGGAGTCGATTGACCTGTTCGACGACAAGGGCCAAATGCGGCTGCTAGCCATTTTGCATCAACTTGCCCAACTGCCGCACACAGAATGCGGTCCTTTCCTGACACTGACAGAGGCGTTAAAACCCCATGCTAGCGATGGACCATCTGTCGGTGATGAAGCCCCTATCAGCGACAAACCCTCCGAAAGCGAGAAACCCTCCAGTAGAGCTGCTGCCGATAACAGTACTCCTGTTAGTAAAAAAACCGACACTTTCCCAAGAATTCCACCGGATTTCAACCAAAGATATCCGAGAAACAATAACATCAAGAGCAAGCTTCCTCTCGTTCTGGATGATGCCCATCCGGGCTACGATGCATTCTTGGGGTGCACGCTGACATTGGATAAAGATGTCGAGCTCGAGCTCAATGAAGTCATCTATCAGGCTCGTGGCATTATGGGTCGCAAAACTACCGTCTTCCGAGCCAAGTGTCCGCCGGAATTACAGAAGAAGTGGAATCATCAGAGCGACGAGGTCATTGTGAAAATCAGTTTTCCTGGTGCGAAGTGGTACGGCGAAGATGCGATTTGTACAAAGGCTTTACAGACTGCACTCGATCTGGGAGACGACCATGCATGGGTGAAGAATAACTTACCGAACATTCTCTATTCGAAGACCTACGACAGCCCGGACGATACACAGATCAGGATTCTCAGTTTTCTGAAGCGTATGGGAAGGGATGTGGACCAAGAATATGAAATACGCAAGCTTCGTGTTACCGTTCAGGAGGTTCTTACACCCATCACCGAGTTGCCCAACGTAGTCGACTACGGAAAAGTCGTCTTTGACATCCTTCAGATTCATCGGTGGCTGGTTGACTATCCCAAAATTCTCCATCGTGACATAAGCTTGGCGAATATCATGTTTCGGCGCAAGGATAGGGTGTATGGTGTTCTAAATGACTTTGATTTGGCATCATATCTGCCGCCTGACGGTGAACCGTCATCGCAGCAGTGTACTGGCACCAAACCATTCATGTCCCACGAGCTACTTGACGTCGACTGGGCTGGAGGCCATCTTTACCGACACGATCTCGAGGCACTGTTCAATATGCTGCTCATCATGTGCTGCCATTTCGAGATGCACGATAAATCCTCTCGGTTGCGCCTCCTGCCACAATCAAATCAGCCATATTACTGCTGGTACATCGCCGACAATAACACCGTCCACAATCACAAGTTTGCCATGATTCTCAATCCGCCGAAGAAACTTCCCGCGACGACGTTTTTCCAGCCTTTCAGGAAATGTCTCAAGCGCTTGTTGAAGAAACTCACCAAGGGTTATTCCAAGAAGGCGGCATACCTGGCCAGTGTGTATGATGACGAAGCTTCAGATTCAGATTCAAGTTTTGACTCTGAATCCGAGAGATACGATGACGGTGGCAAAGTTGGAGATTTTGATTGGCATACACTCAATAACAATGTCACATATGAGGGATTCAAGCGACTCATGGGTAATATCGCGGGCCAAACTCTAGAAATGAGCTACGAGAATCCTCCGCAGTGAAGATTTTCAGCCTCCTCCTTATACTCCTCCTGCAGTGGAGGCTCGGCCAAGGGAGGTGGATGTCTCCATAGAAAGCCAGATTATCGCTTCATTAGACGTATCTTGTTCTTGATTTATCGTGTACTTTTAGGCACCATGGTATCTGTAGCATAATTTTACYTTTCCACTTCAACTCTTGAAAATATATTCGCTGTGTAATGGTTAATCAATCGCGACGCGACTCCCTCGAGTGCTAGGGTGGTTGCAGCAAGAACTTGTTTGCGATGGTTATACATATGTACAAGAATTTCTTTTTCCCGCCATACTACATACTGGGCTTTCTTCCAGCAGGGTTGACAGTTGAGGCTCCTCAAAAATGCCTCAAAAATGGCCTGATCATCTTTGGGGCCGGTGCTCTCAATTTCCCTCGTGGTCACAGGTGGCGCAGTCTGCAACACCTCTGGTTTGAACTATCTTCGACAGTTGCGGATATACTATAGGCTTGGTATCGAGTCATGATCAAGGGAGCAGGCTACTCTAGGCTACCTCGTGAGTTTGCCTCTCTTTTTATCATTTTATCATTCTTTTTTGCTCTGGAGATCTAACTGAGCTACACAGAAACACAGAGCTTCCCTTGTCCGGACCCCGCTGGTTGATATTTGAGATGAACTCATCTCTGTATCCAAGACCGATTATCGGCGAATGCCCGAGTTCTCAGCTTGCAAATTCTGAAGCCGCTGTTCCATATAACGTCCCCGATGCAGCTTCTTCGTCATATCAATCTCGTTCGGAGTACACCTACTTGGTTCCTGCTTGCTTGGGTTCAGAAGTCGTCTTCAGTGAACACAGACGCGTCTGAGCGGCAGTACGCCTTTGAATCCGATTACATTCTCAATCTCTATGCATGACTTTCGCAAGCGATTCACAGTGCAATCATGGCGGGGAAAGGTAGAACACGAGCACAGAGCCGGTCTGGAGAAGTGATGGGTTGGCTGCATGCGCAGAAAGTCGAAGATTTCACTGCTGTCATTGGTGATTTCGTCAAGAAGTGGAAGACTTCCTCTCTCCTTTCCTTCCCGTGACAACCACCCCACCTTGACTGTTCATGTTTCACACTGCTCGCACTTGCAATCCGTATCAGCTTGCGTCGATGTCTTTCAGACGAAGAATTGGAAATCTGCCCTGGAGGTTTTTTCTAGCTGCTTTTACTTTACCGTCCTTTCTTCTCCTCTTGCCTCCCTCTTGCAATGGCATGTACGCGAGCAACGCGACACCTGTATCCCAAGAAAGAGACAAGGAAAGCTTGCAACGGATGCACCAGATTCCTATCCTATATGTTGACATACAATTGGCCCGAACGCACCCACGATGTTGAACACACTTTGTGATTTCTCCATGACCAAGAGGCTTTGACTTTTCAATTCTTTCCGATTCATTGAACGTATTACGACCATACCGACCGTGACAGGAGGAAAGTAATCTGTCTGACCTACAGTCACTAGCTTACCAGCCGATTTGAACTCGGAGCCATTTAGCGCGCCCTGTACCCATTTCTATCGTCCTCGAAGCCGGATACCAAGCCGAAGAACGCTTCCCTTCCCGAAGCAAATGCGACGTCTCAACACGCACATGCCTGGGCTTCCCCTTCCTTTCCCTCTGGCATAGCTTGCTCCACAGGAAATAATTGTGACACCTCTGGTCCAAAGCCAGGCTCCGTTTCGAGCGCGCCCCCAGAACATGTTCGACAGACCATTATCGTGGTGGTTCTCGTAGCTCGACATGCTATATGCCCTTCTTGTTGCCGTAATAGTCTTGTCCATGTCACCCTTGATGACAATAGATATCTGCAAAGATTTCTAACCCCAACGCGCAAAAAACTACGCTCGACTTAATAGTCATACATGCTACATTCAGTTCGTTGCTCACCTGCGTGTGGCAAAACGGCAGGTGAGGCATGATTCCTTTCACGTCACGCGTGGGATGGCTGGCCGATAAAGCATTCGTTTCGAGTTATACTTGTTGCTTCGAAGTTATATGCCAAACTTTATTCATTGAAGTACATATACCTGGAGCATCCAGCTCAGCTCACTACTTCAATCATCGGAGGGCATATATCTGAAACCGAAGTCTGCAGACCTTTTCACTGACTCAACACGGACAATAAGTCCTGACCCACACTTAGGCCGGGATGATACCTATCTCTCTTCGAATTTGAGCATAGGCAGTTATACTAACAGCTCCGCTTGTACCGCATCATCCGATCGCCTGAATCCTCCCACCTTCAAGCCCCTACTCTCATAAATACTCTTGTGAACAGTTGTGCTTGGGGAAAAACTCACTCTTGACTTCCTTCGCCTCATAACTATGACAGACACATACTTGGCCCTACCCATTCTGTTTCTCTCAATCTTGGTGCTCTATATCGGAAACCAGATTCTAAAGAGCAAGATTAACGTCGTTCGCGGCGTACTTCCACCTGGCCCTCCTGGACACTGGCTGTTTGGAACCAAAATTCCAGTGAAAAGGTAAGAACCTTTCTGATTGTGTCATGAAGCCTGTCTATTGAATATGTCATTGTCATTTGGTGTGTAGTCCCTACCTAGCCTTTGAAGAATGGATAAAGCAATATGGACCGGTCATTTCCTTTCGACGAGGGCCGTCCAAAACTGTAGTCGTCATCGGCAGATATGCAGTACGTGACAATGTTTCGGCTTATATTCACCTCCTCATCTGAATTGCTATCCGGCAGCCAGCTCTGGAAATGCTGGAAAGAGAAGGTGCCTTACTTGCGGATAGACCTCTTTCTGTTTCTGCGGGAGAGACACTGTCGGGTGGAATGAGGCCTGTACTCACTTCGAGCACTGGCAGTAACCGAGTCAAGCAACTAAGGAAGTAAGTGTATATTCGTACCATCTCCACCCGAGCGTTTTAGCAATGTGACATGTAGAGCACTTCACGCGAACCTTCAAATCAAGGTAGCACGAACCTATGACCCCATTCAAGAAGCCAATTCCAAGAATACTGTGCTAGATATATTATCCGACCCCACTCGACATCAGGAGCACGTCAGACGGTAAATGTAAAGCTGATGTTATGTTATTGACAGGCTAAATTTGTATGTTCATACTCCCAGGTTTGCAGCAAGCCTGATTTTGACGCTTACTTACGGGAAAACCACGCCTACTTCATACTATGACCCCGAGGTACAGAAGATCACCATGTGTGTTTCTCGTTTCGGGGCGGTACTGCGGCCAGGAGCATATCTAGTCGACACATTTCCACTTCTGCGATATGTTCCAGGATATCTTACCCAGTTGAAGAAATACCACCAAGATGAACTATCCTTATTTCGAGCGCAGCTGGAGGCAGTTCGCTCGAAGATGGTACTTCACTTGGCGCTTTCATTATGATCATGGAAACTTAGTAAATGTGTCGAACTTATAGGTAGCTGGAGAACAAGTTGAACAGTGCTTCGCGAAATGTCTCATTGAAAATCAAGCCGAGTACGAATTGTCCAACGACCAGGCTGCTTACCTTGCTGGATCTATGTTCGGTGCTGGCTCGGATTCTGTCAGCTTTGTCTCCTTCTGGCTCCTTGACGCGTGGTCACTGATTGGATTTATGGCTCTTACAGACTGCAATAACCATAATGTTTGTGATCATGGCAGCAGCATGTTACCCTGAGGCACAAGCGAAAGTTCAAGAGGAGTTGGATTTGGTTATCGGAAAGGACAGACGCAAGTGACCTGAAAGTGTTCTACGTTTTGCAGACCTGAATTCACTGCTCATTAGACCCGACGCTTGCTGATGAAGAGTTGCTGACGCAAACTATGGCGTATGTACTGGAAACTAATCGATGGTACTTTTTCCCGCTCTGCCGTGGTAGTGTGGGTAGCTAATTGTAAAATTGATTAGGCGTCCAGTCAATGCAAGTGGTGAGAAGTTCAAATAGAGTAGCAATGTCTACTTTCTCACTCGAATTATAGGTTTTGCTCACAAGGCTAGCCAAGATGTGATATGGGTAGGGCTACTGCAAAATTGCTCTTTCTTCTAGATCTCTTATTGTTTGACGATACAAGCGCAATTACTTGATTCCTGCTGGAGCAACAGTAATTGGCAATCATTGGTAAGCTTCGTACATCCCATATCATCCCATATCTTGACCCAATCGTGACGTTTCACACCCAGGTCCATTTTGCATGATCCCGACGTATTTCCCGACCCGGAAAATTTCAATCCTCAGCATTGGATTGGTCCAGACGGCAAGATCAGACAAGATCTGAAGAACTTCAACTTTGGATTTGGCCGCAGGTAAGAATTTATGAAAAATAAACTGTCATACCCATTTTATAACAGACGAAATATTCAGAGTCTGCCCCGGAAATCAAGTTGCTAATCGGTGAGCGCCTTTTAGTAGGCTGAAGACTGGTGATAAACTTACCTTCTCGATCAGATCTGTGTTCATCAATACTGCTATGATACTCTGGGCGTTCCGACTTTCTCAAGAC
Source organism: Neonothopanus nambi (assembly GCA_003987895.1). Classification (NCBI taxonomy): domain Eukaryota; kingdom Fungi; phylum Basidiomycota; class Agaricomycetes; order Agaricales; family Omphalotaceae; genus Neonothopanus; species Neonothopanus nambi. The sequence goes on along the minus strand of RCHF01000558.1, from coordinate 359 downwards.
CCATCAGCTCCCATCGACACTCTGGCCTTCACAAATACAGCTAACATAAACCCCTTGCCATTCAAGGTCAAATTCGAGGCTCGAATGGACCCAGAAAAATTGCGCAAGCTATTAGCGTCGGAGTGAAAAGATGTATTGAATAACTTTAGTGGAACCCGCCAATGTCAATCTACATGAGAATAACATTTTTACTTCTGCTACATTTACTGGGGTGGGTCTCTGTGAAAGCATGAGTAGCGACAAAACCTCAGGCCTAGGCCTCAGCTTTACGTGCCAGACTGAGACGCCCCAGGTATAGTTCATGGTATCATTCTGTGTCTGTTGTTCGGTGGAGGAGGAGAAGTCTGTCTTGAACGATT
>RCHF01000556.1:0-26124 GCA_003987895.1 Neonothopanus nambi | reverse complement strand
TGCTTACAAGGAGAATGAAGCAATTGTGAAGCTGCTTCTGGAGTCAGGTGCAGAAGTGAATGCTCAGGGTGGTGAATATGGAACTGCCCTTCAAGCAGCTGCTTATGGGGAGAATGAAGCAATTGTGGAGCTGCTTCTGCAGTCATGTGCAGAAGTGAATCTTCAGTGTGGTAAATATGGAAATGCCCTTCAAGCAGCTGCTTGTTGGGGAATGAAGCAATTGTGAAGCTGCTTCTGCARTCAKGWGCAGAAGTGAATGCTCAGGGTGGTGAATATGGGACTGCTCTTCACTCAGCTGCTTATAAGGGGAATGAAGCAGTTGTGAAGCTGCTTCTGCAGTCAGATGCAGAAGTCAATGTTCAAGATGGTCAATATAGAACTGCTCTTCAAGCAGCTGCTTCAACTGGGAATGAAGCAGTTGTAAGGCTGCTTCTGCAATCAGGTGCAGCTACCAAGTACTAGACTATCTCTTTACTCATCATCAGATGAAGCCACAAGTATCTGACACTTTCATAAATTCTTAAATGTCTTGGTTTCAGTTGACTGATTGATAGTTTATAGTTTTCTCAATGAAATATACTTCAAATACTTGTCCACTTACCTTGCCCTGCTCAGAATCTATGTCTATGTACTTTACTCTATGTCTGGCCTGTCTCCAGTTCTTTCTTTCTTGCTTGTATACTGGCTTAGATCCACAAAATTTTACTATCCCTCAATTGTTGAAGTAGTATAAATTTACAAGTAAAGTTCAATGTTGCAACTTTGGGACTTAGCAATATAGTGAGATGTCCTAATTAGAGTCTCACATTCCCTCTTAGCTCTAGAAGACTGGTGTTTCAGAAGACAGGGAACAGGTAATATCTGCACTTGATCTGAGGCTTTCCATATGTCTCAGGTAGAGAACCTGGCATGGAGACCTTGGGGGTTTGACCTGTAACTGTATTTGTTCAAAATTTCGGAAGGATTTTTACAAGCTACATATTCTTGACGTATTCAGGACTTACTCGGCGGTCGGTCTAGATTGGTATCCGACCGGATTGTTCCGGCACGGAATTGATGGCAGTCGAGATCTTGAGACTCGATTTAAGTGTCACTGCCTGTCCGCTCATCACGAACTTACTTAAGGAAGCTGGGTCTATCAGCGGTCGACCAGTCAGCGTTCCTCAATTCCACTGCGTTATCTATTCCACGTAAAGGCTTATGCACCCATCATCATCTCTGTCATGCTTTCATCACTTCAGGCGTTAAGGTGGGGATCTTTTGACAGCTGGCTGGCGTCCTCAGAGAAAGCGAAGAAAAATAAATCTTCTCCGAGAAAGTGCGGGAAGAGCTTCACCGCCTACTTTTCGACAACTTAGCATCGCAAATTTTCGACACCTCAAAACTAAGTAATGATTCGTTTGATTGTCAGACGTCTTTGCGTTTAACAACCATGTCTGACGAGAAATTCATACAGAGATCTCAATCCAAATCAGGGACCAAGCCCAAGACAGAAGCGACTGCTGTAGTAACTGATAGTCGTGCTTTGGACCATGAAGATATCGTTGTCGCATACCCACCGTCTGGCGAGCCTATAGACGAGAGCAAATTGCTCAAAGGCAAAGACCTCGTCCTCGTGTTCATAGGGATGCTTTTGGGTGTTTTGCTCATTGCGCTGGACCAGACTATTGTAGCGACTGCTATTCCTGTCATTTCATCTCAGTTCGAGGCACTGGATGATGTTACGTGGATTGTAGGAGCGTACTTGCTCACGCAGGTTGCGTTTTTGCTCACTTATGGTCAAGCCTTGGCTGTGGTGCCGACGAAATGGTGCGTACTCACGCATATAACGCTCTATTCTCGGTCCCAGGTGGTTACTTATTCGTGTGTTAGGGTGTTCTTGTTCTCCATAAGCATCTTTGAGCTTGGCTCGCTCATCTGTGGAGTTGCTCCCTCTTCTTCAGTCTTGATTTTCGGAAGGGCAGTGGCTGGTGTAGGCTCCGGTGGGATTTTTGTGTCATGTTTCTCTATACTTGCAGAGGTCGTATTCTATTCTTTCTTTGGTTTTGAACATTATTACTCACAGCTTGTTATAGAGTACACGGATCGAACAAAGACCTCTTTTGTTTGGGACTATAGGCGCTGTCTTTGCGCTTTCGAGTGTTATAGGCCCTCTCATTGGTGGGGCATTCACTGATCATGTTACTTGTGGGTTTCTTTCTTCTGAGTTCACGTACATACCTGATGTTTGTCCAATACGAAGGGAGATGGTGCTTTTGTGAGTTATCAGAGATAACTGCCGACTTACCGATACCTCATCTATCGATATTCAGTCATCAACCTTCCAGTCGGCGGAGTTGCACTCGCAGCCGTGGCCCTCATCTTAAAAGTTCACAAGCCACACATCGCCAACGATAGGTCCATGTGGAGAAACATTTTGAGTATGGACTGGATAGGTGAGGTCTAGCAACTCGTACTTCAAGGCAATAGAAACTCATTGTCCAATGGATTTTTAGGCAGCGCACTCTGCCTCTCTATGATCGTATGTCTTGTACTTGCCCTTCAGTGGGGCGGCACTACAAAACCTTGGAACAGTCCTACTATCATTGCTGTAAGACTTTGAAGGATTTTTCTTCTATCCGTTGTACTGAATTGTGAATGTAGCTGTTTTGCGTGTTCGGAGTCATACTAGTGATGTTCATCGTCTGGGAGTGGCGAATGGGTGAAAGAGGTATCCTCCCATTCAAAGTCCTAGCCCGACGAACGCAGTAAGTCTCTCTCCACTCTCCTCTCCCCGTTCCTTATTCATATCTTTCTACGTAGAATCGGTTGCTGCCTAATAACTTTCTTCACAACGATGAACCTCCTCGTATTCACCTATTACCTCCCTTTGCAATACCAGGCTGTGGAACACCATACTGCGACACATTCAGGGATCGATATACTTCCTTTCATGCTGGCGATTGTGATTACAGGGATCTCATCTGGGGCTCTTATCGCGAAGATTGGACGTGAGTCACGATTTCCTCGGGGTGGTTATGGTGTTCTCCGCCGTGTATCCCTGGTAATGACAACTGTGCCTCGGCATTAGATTATTGGTCTTTCCTTGTTTTCGGTCCATGGTATGTCTCACGCTGCTTCCGGTCAAGACCCAGCAGGAAGCTCATACTATACGCAATAGTTTATGCTCTGTTGGAGCCGGATTGCTATACACCACCTCGGAGAACTCACATACGAGCAACTTAATCGGGTATCAAATCATCCTTGGGATAGGCGTTGGTATATACATGTTTCTATCCCAAGGCGACCAGAAACTGACCCGTGTAACCTAGGTATGACGATGCAAAATACCGTTGTCGCTGGTACGTGCCTACATGAATACTCGAGCTAGCTTCACGTATTTATTGTTCTCACCTGATTTCACTCAACTAGTTCAAGCCGACACAGAAGACCCAAAAATGATACCAGTAACAACATCCCTAGTTTCTTTTGGTCAATTCCTCGGTGGTGTAATCGGAATCGCAATGTAAATTTACCCATCCGTTACCCCTTTCCCAAAACCTTTCTTTTATTCAAATCTCCCGACTTATAAAACCTATACTTCTAGAGCAGGCACAGTATTCAACGATAGACTTGCCCGAGACCTAGCTATATACGCACCTAGTGTCGACCCAGGCCCTGTCAGCGCCAGTGTGCAGGCAATTTACGATACCAATACGGTTCCGCTAGATTTGAGGGGGGGTGTTATACACGCTTATGTTAAGGCGGTAAGTAATTCTTGCTCTTTCCTAGTCGGTTCGGCTGTGAAGGCCCAAGACGGGCGCGGATCGGTTCACGAATAATTTCTACGATTTACAGCTCGACGATGTGTATTTGATAGGCGTACCCGCGGGAGCGTTGACGGTGTTCAGTGCAGCTATGATTAGGTGAGTTTACAGCAGGTCTGATGTTAGTAGTTACATTGACAGTGCGAAAAATCCGTAGGAATATCAACTTGCGCAAGCTGGGACTGTCCGGTGCTTCTATTCCTGTGGTATAATGTTTAATGGTTTGGGTTAAGTAGCGGAGGAGTCTGGAGAGCTTTCTTGACGAATTTCTTACTTATGAGCGTTACCTGAGTTATCGTTGGCAATGCATGTTTTCGAGTCTTGACGCGTGACGAACCACACACTTTGTATTCAAAGGTCGCATTTACTTATGTCCACGTCTACTACGTACTCAATACTTAAAAAAACCAAAATAGATTTTGGGCTGTACGTCGAGTCACCGCTTTGTTCTTCCTTTAACTTTGCTCTATTTATCTCATTTATTCAACTTCAGAAGCCATCGCACCGCGAAGTAGAACACATTGCATTTACAAACTTTACAAACAAAACAAATGACAAGATACTAGAATTACAACTTTCTACTTATTCAGTGACATCTTTACACATAACATCTATACATTTTTAAGGAACAACAACCGAACGCTTCAGTGCAGATCTCGTCAAGGACGCCTCGAGCGCATTCCTCACACTTCCTTCATCCGTCAGTGAAACAGTTTCCACCTCCCCAGCAGTGAACACTCCCCGATCGAAATCCGCCGAAAGACGATCTAGAAGCTCCTTCACCTCTTTCTGGTTAAGAACACTAGACTTGAGACCTCTCATTGTAAGCGCCTTCGTATAGAAGGTGCGGAGATCAATAGGGAACATCCCATCAGGACGATGAGCAGCCATAACGACGACGCGTCCAGTTCCTGAAGGTGTGAGGGTGAAGAGCGCGTCGTTGAAGGGGTCCGGATAGCCGGCACAGTCGAGGAGGACGTCGATCTTATTTTGGAGGCCCAAAGAGGAGATTGCGGTGCGGATCGGTGTGGGGGAAGAGGAGGAGATCTCAATTGGGGTTAGCTTGGGAGGGATTTTGACGGAGGAGAGGGAACGATAGGTTCCGTAGACGTTTGCACCGCGGGAGAGACAGAGTTGAGCAGCGCCTGAGCCTATGCCGCCGCGGGCTCCTGTGGGTGAAGATGATCAGGTTACTGGAAGGATCAGGTGGAGAAGAGAGCTAACCGATTATGAGCACGTTATCGCCTGCTTTGACTTCTCCAAGGATATCGACGGCGATCCAAGCGCAGATCCATGGTAAAAGGATACTGGCCGCATGAACGTGATCAAGTGACTTAGGTTTCCGGCTCAAGCTTTCAATGGGAACTTTGACGTATCTACACAGACCATTCAATCACACTAATCAGCACATTGTTTTCGAAGTATAGGAAGAGAAAGGAACGGGAAACTTACTCGGCAAACGTACCATCCTGCGAGAAACCTCGCTCACCGCCACTCCCCCAAACCTCCGCATCGATCCATTCAGATCTAAGCCTCTCGTTCTCGTGCGCGACTTCGACGACTTGGCCGGAGAAATCGCGTCCCGGGACTCGAGGGACAGTTGTAAATGGAAGGAAACCTTTGACGTTGGCTGCATCGGACTACCCGTGTAAAAATTCACCTATTAGATGTGTATACTTCACACAAAGATAGGTAAGACATACCCCGTTGATACCAGCCGCTTTAACGCGCACGAGGGCTTCGCCGGGTTGCAATGTCGGCTTTGGAAGCTTGCAAAGCGTGAGGTTTGTTAGAGGGCCCTTTTCAAGGAATCGCAAAGCGTTCATGGCCATCGTAGAGGAAGATAGGAAGAGAACCGTGTATCGATATATTTGTGGTATTTGTAAAGGCAATAAGTGGACAGCCACCACTTAGAAGATTTAGTAGTCTGCGGTGACAAGCCGGCGCTCGTGGTCGGACTAGTCGGAGAAGGGGCATAGGTTACAGGTAACAATCTTCTCTGGATTTTCTCCGAATTCGTGGTTGTCAATCATTAGCCGACTATGGAAAGACGAGTTGCGCGACGGCAACGCAAACTTTCATCCAGCGCCGTGATGCTTGAATATTGGGGTATGATATCCATACATAATCCATCCAGGAGATTCCAGGCTCGTTGCAGTTGTTCATATGGAAAAAATCGAAAAAGTTGACCGCGCGATTCCACGCTGACCCGAAGACTCCGAACAGGGTGCGCGGTGTTGCTTGTATACTGATAGAACTTGAAGCCTTTTGAATTGGATGGTAATCCCAACCCAGCCCAGAAAACGAGAAGAATGTTGAAGACGTCGCCGTTTACTTAAATGAGGGCGTTGAAGATGACCGTGTAGTACACGGTCGCGGTGGGTGGCGGTGCTACTGCTCATTCCCGAACTACCAACCTCAGTGGCTCACGGCATCAGTCTATGTAAACGAGCGGACTCCGCTGGGCACTATGGTCGAGAACACCGAACGTTCGAGGCTTGAGTAGCCACGAGTGGCTAGTTTTTTCGGCGACCTTGATTAAGGGAAGCGACAGCTTGGTAGAATGCTTGGTCGATCGACCTCCAATATCGCCCCCAAGGTTGCTGTTTCTTACTTAACGGCGATGTGAACCCTATGCACTATGAAGTCAGCTGGCGGTGAGTAATCTTCGATATACATAGTGTGACCATGGGCCTGCAAGGGGCTATAACTCATTTCATGACTTTAGTAGGTCAATCACCTCGGCCTAACGATTGAGTGATTTACGGACATCAGTTCCTTGTTTGTGATACCAACTATTTTCCCCCTCGATTTTTCTCTAAATCAGAAGCTGGCCCGGACCTGTCTAAAATGTGCTTGCAAGCGCCGCCGCCCACCGGACATCAGCGCGATGATTGTCTGCTTTGACAGCGTGAGTTAAGACAGATGACATTTGTTGAAAGCCCCAAGTGGAAAGATACCATTATCTCCTGTATTTTTCGTCCATGTTTCTAGCCTTGGATGACATTCTTCAACTGTGGTATTGTTTGCTTTTACCAGCGCATCCATGGACTTTTTGCACCGTCACTTCTCCGAACCCGTACCGTTCGGAGCGAAAAAAAATTGGTCCTCTTCATTTCCGCTTTTCAGCGACAGCCTTATATTTCCAGGGATACAATGGGATACACAAGGATAGGTGTGTATCGCGCCATTCTCGTAATGCGGCCTTGTTTTCTCAGTTCCGGAGCCAATGCGATGTTCCCAAAACCGGTTACGATTCGACTTGGGTTCTCTGAGAATCAGGCTTTGTCAAGTCGTAGGGAATGCCTCCCAGAGTTCGCAGTGCCATAGAGCTCTCCTTTCTACATCGGCTCTTTCTCTATGCTGATGGGTGCCTTACACAATCACTAGAACGATGTGGGTGCTAGTCACCCACACATAGAAGAACATTTATATAAACGGGTTCAATTGACGAGAGGATGGTATCGTTGCTCATCTGCAGCTCATTTATAGACTTCCCACATCTCACATATACATCCATATTCACATTTCATAACACAAATGGCACCCGTCGCAACCACCAGCCCTTCATCGGCCTACGCCAAGCTCTCAGTCAAGGAAGAAGCATTGCTTCGCTCCACCGACGAAGCTCCCGCTACCTTGATTGACGCACTCAAGCGCACTAGAAAATACTCGACGCAGACTCTCTCCTTCATCTCATCCCAATCCCAGGATTTATCGGTGAAGTCATATCAGTATGCTGACTTCATCGATACCACCTATCGCCTGGCGCAGGCCATGGCTGAATGGGGCCGCCCCGAGAAGTCCGTCGTCGTGGTGTACCTCACTGAACACGAGGATAACATGGCGGCCGTTTGGGCTTGTCTGTTGTGCGGGCTCATCCCCTGCCTCCAGCCTTCCCTCAGCTCTCAGGACGACCATAGAAATGACCACATCGCGCATATCCAGCGCACACTTGGGTCGCCGATTTGGTTGACCAACGAGGCTGGGATAGACCAGATTGGGAATAAACATGGAATTGATGTGAGAACGCTGTCTCAGCTTAGGTTGGATGCGAAGACTTTGCCTCCGGGCTCGAACTGGGCTCTGCATAACCCCAAGCCGGATGACGACGCCATGCTTTTCTTGACTTCGGGCTCGACTGGATTCTCGAAGGTTGTTGTGCACACTCACCGCACGCTCCTTGCTGCTGCTGCTGCCAAAGGGGCTGCTTATGGATTGAGCACTCAGTCTAGAGTCCTCAACTGTATGTCGTTTCCTTTCATTTTACCACCACCTAATTGCTTCGTGATGCTGATATGCCTATAATACAGGGGTCGGCTTTGATCACGTTGCAGGCTCGATAGAGATGCACATCACCCCGTTCATCTACGGTGCTTTCCAACTGCACGTTCATGCCTCCGTCGTCATGTCTAGCTCAGAGACCTTCTTGTCCTTGATTGATACGCACGTAAGTTGGACTTCTGTTTAGTGATAGACCCACCTTGCTTAGATGCTTTACCCCTTACCCCACAGAAAATCGATCTCACTTTCGCCCCCAACTTCCTTTTTGCCAAGGTTATCAAGGACTTCGAATCGAAGACACCCTCCGCGGGTAAATTCGATTTGACCAGCCTCAAGAGGATTAACAGTGGTGGTGAGGCGGTCGTTTCGACTACGGCTGTGAAATTTGCCAAGGTTCTGAAGTATCTGAGCCGGAGCCCGAGTGATGTTAACATTATCATCTCTCCTGGATTCGGTATGACTGAGACATGGTAAATCGCTACGCTAAACGCAATCAACTCCTGTCACTGACAATCATTGAACGTTTCTTAGTGCTGGATGCATCTACAACCCCGTGGACATGTCTTCCTTCACCCCTGTTCGAGAATTCCTCGATCTTGGGTACCCTAATGCTGGCTTGGAAATGAGGATCGTTGATCCTGAAAACCCCAAAAACGTTCTGCCTGATGGGCAGAGCGGTGAGCTCCAGCTCAGAGGACCTATGCTTTTCACTCGGTACTACAACAACACCGAAGCCACCACTTCGAGCATTCTCCCAGGAGGGTGGTACCGCTCCGGTGACCTCGGTATCATCGAGAATGGTTCTCTGAGATTGAGCGGACGTATCAAGGACACCATCATTGTACACGGTGTCAGCCACGGTATTCCCGAGCTGGAGAATCACTTGCAGACCGTGTCGACTGTTGCGCCTTCGTACCTCGCTGTGTCGCCCTACCGTGCTCCCGGATCTGATACGGAGAGTTTCATCGTGTTTTACTCGCCTACGTATGATTTGTTCGACGAGGAGTCGGCGGACAAGCTTGCTGAGACGCATAGGGAGTTGAAGGATATTTGCACGAGGATGATTACCCTTCCTCCTGCATTTGTTGTTCCGATCCCTGTGTCATCGCAGGAGAAGACGACTTTGGGCAAGCTTTCTCGCGCACATCTTCTCAAGAAGTTCAACGCCGGTGTGTTCGCGCAGTTCTTGAAGCAGGCTGAGGCGTTATTGGTGAAAGTGAGGAGTAAGAGCTTCGTCAAGGTTGATGGGGAGGTGGAAAGTGAGATTGCCAAGACCTTCGCGGAAATCTTTGGCTCTGATCCCGAAGCGATTTCGGCGACGGACAACTTCTTCGAGTTGGGTGGTACTTCAATTGATATTATCCGGTAAGCTACTCTTTTGTTTTTTTATTCCGATGCAGCTTTTCTGATTGCGGTCTACAGACTCAAGCGTGAGCTTGAGCAAAAGTTCAACCTCCCCGAGCTACCAATCATCAGTATCCTTCGTACCCCCGTTCTTCGGGACCTCGGCAAGTTCGTCACGAGCGTCCAGGGTGGACAGATCGAGTACCAGCCTGTTGTTCCGCTGCAGTTGACTGGAAAGAAGACCCCGATTTTCTTTGTACATCCTGGTGTCGGTGAAGTCCTCATCTTTGTCAACCTGGCCAAATACTTCCAGAACGAGAGGCCATTCTATGCCCTGAGGGCACGTGGATTCGATGCCGGCCAGCCGATGTTTGGAACCATGAAGGAGATGGTCACTACGTATGCTGACGCGGTTATGAGGTAGGTTGAGTTTCAGTTAACGTTCGGGGACTACCAGCTAAAGCGAATTACCACGATAGCACTCAGACTAAAGGCCCTTACGCCATCGCTGGCTACTCTTACGGTGGTGTCGTCGCTTTCGAAGTCGCTAAAGTGATCGAAAGTCGTGGGGAAGAAGTCAAATTCGTTGGGCTTGTCAACATTCCTCCTCACATCAAAGATCGTATGCATGAGATCACCAATCTTGGTGGCATGCTCAACTTGTCGTACTTCCTGGGTCTTCTCACCAAGGATGAAGCACACCAGCTTGAGTCGCGTCTCACCCACCTTACGTTCAAGCAGCAGATCGATTATGTCTGGAAGATCGCACCGCAAGAGAGGATTGTCGAGCTTCAACTTACGCCCGAGAAGTTGGAGCATTGGGTTGCTATTGCCAGGAGCTTGATTGAATGTGGGAAGGATTACGATCCTTCTGGATCTGTTTGTGAGTATCACCTTAATTCTTTGTTCAAGAAGACAACATTCTAAATTATCACGTGCAGCTTCATTGGATGTCTTCTATGCCATCCCCTTGCGTGGATCGAAAGAAGACTGGTTGAACAAGCAGCTCCACCCCTGGAAGGCATACTCCCGCGCTGAACCCTCCTTCACGGATGTCCCTGGACAGCACTATACGCTCATGGACATCGACCACGTCTCGCAATTCCAGAAGTTCTTCCGTGCGCGCTTGGAGGCTCGTGGAGTCTAAGCTACGTCGATTTAGTATTATCTCGAACGATGAACATGGGCACTACAAATAAGTATATCGATAGACAGAGCCATTACAGTTGCAGTTCGTACAATATGTCATTTTTGTATCTATGTATTTCTTACATATAGACCTTAAAATTACTACCGGTTTCAATTATTGCTCGTGGAATACATATATTTCGTTGGGTTTATGAACTTGAAAATGTGGCTGGCGAAATGTGAAAAATTCTAATCAATGCTCGAGAACGACTATAGCAAATGGTGGAAGTCGTATCAGCCTCCTACGTCTACATAGATGGAATATATGTATCACGGGTCCTGTTTGAGTATTGAGCCATACTCGTCAGGGTACTGCGAGACGGCTCAGTGAAGTCGATCACAGCAGTACTCGGGGCGAGTATCCATAGCACGTATGATTTAATTGAGGGAAATAGCTTCACACATCTCCTTAACTTCCTCCACAATCCCTCGAAACTTGTTTGCGCCAGCTTCTTCAAGAATATCATAGGACCACCACTCTCTCGGAGCAGCATCAACCAGTACATCGGGATCTGGGGTCACAGCCTTTGGCTGAATCCTGCGACTGTTTTTATCATAACTGTAAAAAGCTAGCTTGGTGCCGAAGACAGATATCCCATGGAGTACAGGCAATTTTAGGTCCGTACTGAGATCCAGGAAGCGGCGTCGCAGTTGTAGATCGGCTTCCTGGCGTTTGGAGTTGTGACGCAAGTCATCGAGTGGCTTAATCTGGACTACAAAAACTGGAGTCGAATCTACGCAGACAAGGAGGAGTAAAATAAAGTCAACAGCCTCGTGAACGGTGGTAGCAGGAAATTGGGGAACGACTTCGAATGCTGTGTCTACCGGAAACATCGTGTTCAGTAACCGATTCCAGGGTCCATAATAACGTTTTTCAGACGTTGTGCTGGAGCTTCCAGCGACGAAGGAGCGCATAATGATTTCAGGCCAAGGCGTGGATTGCGACATGGTGGCGGTCTTGGGGAGAGTGTCCTTGCACTCGTCCACGGTCGCCACACATGTATCTCTCAAACCTCAATACTCAATTTTCAGTCCTTAGGACGGAAAGCAATAATGTTGTGTAAAGAATCCATTGAATTGAATAAACCACGAAGATATTGTAACTAAGGACAGAATAGTCTCGAACATCTGTAATCTGTATAGTAAGCAAAGCAAAAGCAAAAGGAAATCAAGCAAGATGAATTGCATTGCAAAATTAGGCGAGGACGAGGGGACAAGTCCATATACGATATGTGCATTGTCCGTCCGTTTCGATTGTTTTGTGTGTGTATTGGGGGAAGGGGATACGACGGTGCTCCTAGCAAGTGGGTGGGGAATGATGGATGGAACAGGTAACGAATACCCAAGACTAATGTTACAACGAGCACCGAAGGCAATCACAGTTTTCAAAGTGAAATAGCCTGCGTAACAATGGAAAAAGGAGAAGGGAGCAGTCCAAGGAAACGAGAAAAGATTGGAAATGGAATCGGAATTGGAGTCAATCGAAAGCAAAAAAGTAATAAACATAGTAGACAAGAAACAAGAAAGAAAATATAGCCGACGTCTTGATTCATCTTCATTCCTCAAATCGTTCAAAAGGGATGTCATGACTCTCCAATATCTTTGCGTACTGCATCGCTCTCGACTTCCATACCTCCTTCTCATTTTTAAGCTTGTCAACCTCCGAATTAAGCGATTGAAGTTGCTCCAACTTCCTCTTCCGGCTTTTCCTCGCAGAAAGCGTATTCTGTCTCCGCTTCCACTCGATCTGCTCCTTCTCGGAAGCATTAAGAGGTTTGGCTTCTTCTGCAGCCAGCTCATCCTCCTCGTCAAACGCCTGAGACCGCGATCGCTTTTTCTTGGCAAATACGGCTGGAACATCTTTTCGAGATGTAGCAGAGGGAGTGACGTACTTGCGCGTCTGAGTAGGAGCATCAAGAGGTATAAGAGAAGCGGGTGTGATGTTCTTCCGCGTTCCGGTCGCCGAGGAACGACGACGAGTAGTGGGTTCTGGTTCAGGAGCGAAAGTAAGTTCTGGCGAGGCGGAAGCAGACGGAGGAGGGGGAGCAGTAGGAGCAGTGGGTATGCGAGGAGCATGATATAAGGTCGTTGGATTCAGAGCATCGAGAGAAGGAGTACTGGGAGACATTGTATAGAGCTTGGCAGAGTCGAGAAGCTCAGGAACACTGTCGGGCTTTTTGAGGACCTCAGAATCTGCGGGCAGCTGGTACAAGGATGAGGCATCATCATTGAATAGCGGGAGTCCGCTGTACTCCGAAGTATACATTCCAAAATCATCGGAAATGTCATTCATTATCGGAGTGTTGAGGTCTGCATTGAAGGGAGAATCATCTAAAGGTGACGAATTGAAATCATCGTATGGAGTACTGTTGTCGAATGGAGACGTTAAAAACTCTTCAAAGGTCCCGGAAGGCGCCCGGTACTCTGGAGAAGCTGGGCACGGTGTGTTAGCACAGCGGCCACCGTCGCGCAATTTGAGAGGACATTTACCTAACATCGCCTCAACAACCGAGTCCAGGTTGCTCAATAATTCATCGTCCATCTTCTCGGGGGGTGCCGAAGCTGACGTGGCGGCTGGGTCTACCGGTTCCGATGCTGTTGTGTTGTCAAGCATGTTGGTAGTTTTTTCAATAGGTTTTTGTGATAGCATAGATAAATAGTTGTCCTTAAGAGATTGGAGGTCTGGTAGCGCAGCGGAGCGGTAAACTTGTTGATTTTGAGATGGTCTGGTAAGCAATTGAGGGACGCCATAATGGGCAATCAATTCTGGAGACACCTGAGAAGGTGGTTGACGAGATTGAGTTATCGAGACATGGTGAAAGGGTGTATGTCTTGAAAGATGACTTTCAAGTTGAGCAGACGAAGGTCTAAGGTTGCGAGGGACCGTAGACGGATGCGAGGGTGTCCGGGTATTTACAGACGAGCGCACATGTTGGCTGGCACTGGTATAGTTATGAGGTATAGATGAATTCGGTCTCAGACCCTGGCTAATTCTATGATCATGCGACGACGTTAGTGGTGGTTCAACGGCACGAAAGTGATGTTGAGCACTGAGGCTCTCATCCATTGCGGGTGAGGACGACGGAAGCGCCGAAGATGGATGATACCATCGATAAGCATGCTCTTGAGGAGCTGCTTTCTCCACCGATGACGATGAAGGGTAAAATTGGGCGTCATTAGACACTGGGGCTTGCGCCGAGTCATAAAGAGATGACATTGCACAGGAAGAAAAAAATCAAGCCCAAAGAGGTACGAAACCGATAAGATATGCAGTATTGATTTTTCCACACCCGCAGATGGAARTAGATAAAGCGACAACAAAGCAGAGAACAGCGACTCACAAATACTATCGACGACGACTATTGCTCAGGAARGATGGTGGGGGTTAAGAAGAAAGAGGAGCTGTGAAAATTTCGCAAATGAGTCAGAGATGGTCATGTGATTCTACTGATGGGAATAATCACATGATTTATCGCATGATGTGCCGATCACGCGCGAATCCCCAAAAGGGTGGGTTACCGACCGAGTCAAGACTCAAGGAGACTTGAGACTTGTAACTATACCAGCCAGTCTCAAAGCGAATCTCTCAAAGCCTCTGTTGTCCGTCCTTTTTGCATTTTCTGTTACACGACATATCTATTTTGCTGTTTATATTCAGGACCTTCTTTCTCGTATCTCTTGTCTTGTTTTGCTTCCAAGTTCGTATTTCTATCGATAACCCCCCATTAATTAATGCCCTCAAGACATAATCGCAATGCACGGAACAAGCATATCACTCAGCAACCAACTCCCAGCTCTCGTCCTTCCCCAAATACATATCCCTCTTCACTGCCAGATTCGGCAAACAACAGTTCTGACGATGTTCGCAGCGTCAGTGATCGAGGCAGACTCGGTGCTGGGCCAGGGCCACCCGCAGTAGAGCCGGCCAGGCTAGAGATGAAAGGTCAGACGAGGACAGAGCAGGAGCAGGAGAATAGGATGGCAGAGATTGATAACGTCCCGGAGAGTGTGCCACCGTCGCCCTTGATAGATATCGTGTCGGAACCGGACACCCAACCTTCTCTTCCTACACCGCCGATACCAGAAGCTTTGCATAATCATGCCCCTTTGTCGCTATTGTGGGACGATACCGAAACGGCTGGTCATGTCCGTTCACCCATTCTTTCTACCCTGTAAGTCGCGCTTCCATACGTCCATACATATATTTCTTGGACAAGTTATCTCTCCGTGTCATCATTTGCATACTTTGGCCGCTGTGGGCGCTCGTTGCGTAACGCTGGCTGGATGCGCTCAAAGTTTCGAATGTGACTCATTGTTCTTTCTCCATCATATTCCCATCTTCCATTCTTTAGTTCGGCACTGTGATCGTCTTCTTTGTCTTCTTATGGCTTAGGATGTACCCAGAAATACTCTGGGGTACATTAATGTCGATCTAATGAGGTAACACGTGTTGCGAGGGCTATGTTACTGTATCTGGGGAACGTGCTGGGGCAGGCAGTTGACTGCAAGTCGCACTTTCTCTTATACCCCACAGTCGAGTAGATCTGTTCGTGTCTGTTCTTCATGTTTCCTACTCAAGATTTCTCTGCTTTCCTTTCAAAAATCATCGTTATCTTACCGCCTTCTCCTTTACCAACCCCTCCTCCTTCACCTTATCTTGTTCCTGCCCATCATGCTTTCATCACAGAACTCGAACCTGAACCTATTGCTGATATGTCTCTTCCTAGCAGCGCAGCGAACAGTGCTAATTCAAGCAAGAATCTCCTGGGTGAAGCTTTCGCTCGGGCTGCAATAAACCAAGCATCAGACTCTTCAACTTCGAACTCAAGTACTTCACCGCCGTCACCTACAGGCACTTCCCCGGCGATGCCCATTCCTTTTAGTATGCCACCTCCATCCCCAGCCCTATCCGAAGGCTTTACTGGCATGAGTGGCGTGCAGAATGCCACCGCCA
The DNA here is from genome assembly GCA_003987895.1 of Neonothopanus nambi. Lineage (NCBI taxonomy): Eukaryota > Fungi > Basidiomycota > Agaricomycetes > Agaricales > Omphalotaceae > Neonothopanus > Neonothopanus nambi. The sequence goes on along the minus strand of RCHF01000556.1, from coordinate 10,548 downwards.
GCATTGAACAATCTTTCCGGGTGCGCACCGAAGCGACTCCATCTCGGACCGGTGCCACCACCAGCAACGCTAGTCCTAGTAGACCCAGTGACTCAGAGCCCTCTACAGGCCCTAGTGCGCCCAATGTCAACCTCAGTGCTCGAACTGCGGATCTCAATGATATGACACTCGATATGATAGGGTCAGAATCGCACAGCATGGAAGGTACCATCAGACCTTCGAAGAGAGCTTCGAGTGGGTATGGGTATGGTTTTTCGGCGTCGATGGAGGGAGACGCTTATGGCGGAGATGCCGCTGCTGGAGGTTATGGCGGTCCATCAACTGGACATTCTCGTCGGACTTCGTATGGGCAGACGGTGCGAGGGTCAGGGTTGTCGCAGGCTATGGCGTATCCTGCTTCCAGGTCTAGTGGTTCTCAACCATATCGGGCCCAGCAATATCAGTACGAGCACGCTGGTGCTACTATCGGTCGTAGGCGTCCTTCACTTATGACAGAGCCTGCTATTGGTGCGTCAGGTGATATGACCGACACAATCATCTGGGCAAAGTGGGATCATGGTGTGAATGGAAGGTGCGTCATTCGATACTATTGTATGGTTTCTGACTGTTGTATTGATGGTTTTCATAGGCGTCTCTTGTTCTTGTCCTACTACCCTCATGGCATGCAAATATGGGATTGTACAGATCTGGGCTCGATTTCGGAAGTCCTCAACCTCTCTGCTGCGTCTGTGCAGGAACTTGTTTCTGGTGACTCTGGTGCCTCCATCGACACAAGTGTCCCGCCGTCACTATCGCTGGAGTACGCTGGTATCATTACAAGGCCTCAGAATACTGGACTGAACTCGGGGCTGGACGACAGCCTGAGTCCGCTTGTTGGGATACTGTAAGCCCTAAGTTTACTCTCTAGAAGTCTGTTCTAATCATTGATTGGCTTACATCCTTTTAGGATGTCGCAAACTTCTGATGACAAATCAGAGGAAGTCGACGAAGTCTCGGACTCTGTCATTTTGGATGCTGAGGTTGGCCCCAATCATGCTTCGCATGGTCAACAATCTACGCTACTTGTTTACTCTCTCGCAAAGCATCAAGTTGTCAAGAAGGTCGAGTTGGCTGGGCTTGCTATTGGTGGGGGCCGCTTTGAAGTTGGAGACGGCTTCGTCGTTGTGGTATGCTATGTCTACTTCTCTCTCTACAGGCCTGTCGCTGAGCAATTTTCGCCGAATAGAGCACAACACAACCTCCATCAATATACGTCTTGTCCTCCTCTACATTCGAGGTCTTACACCACATACCTTCATCGGATCTTGTGCCCTTTTGTCACAAGTCTTCTTCGCACGGCATTTCTTCGCAGTCATCTTCACGGCGTCATTCCTTTTTGGCAACCACTTCAAGTATAGTCAACGGCATTTATAACAATTATCACGAACATTTCAACGATAACCACAATAACAATAACAATAAGAATGTATTATTACCAACTGTAGACAATTTATCTATGGCCTCGTCTCCTTCGACAGAGGCTGGGCTCTACGAATACCCTCATCAGCGACACCCTACTCTCCAAGAACAATCTTCTCGCGGGGCGTCTACACGCCAGTCTACAGCTATACCCGAACCTTCCCCCGTACCGGCGCCAGTATTCTCCGTCTCTGGCCGACTCCTTGCCTATGCCTCCCTACCTTACGGCGACGCCTCATCTCACCTATCTGGCGTGCAACCCCGCACGTCCTCGACGTTATCCAGCGCAGCTGTGTCGACTGCGTCCGCATTTGGCTCTACGCTCAGTGCACAATTCGCCAACTTCAGCGGGGCAGGCGGAGGTGCGAGTGGGGCGCTAGGTGCATTGGGAGGGATCAACCAGGCCGATTTGGGGAACGCTGCGCTTAAAGTCGGAGGGAGCGTACTGAGTGGAATGAAGAGTTTAGGCGGGTTGGCGTATAAGGGGGCTGTAGCGGCTACATCTGCTTCTGTGTCTAGTTCAGAGTTTAGTCGTGATGGACTTAGTATGACGAGAGGCGCTGGTGCTGGGGCCAAGGTTGGGGGTGGAGTTGGTGCGCTTGCTAATCGGTTTTTCTCAAAGAGTGCGCCGGCTGCCACCGCCTCGGATGAGGATCGGAAACGGAGAACTTCGGCGGCGTCTAGTGGGCCTGTCGGTATAGAGGGATACGAAAGTGGGAAGACTGCGGGAGTTGGTGAAAGTTCTGGTAATCGTCGAACTTCGACGCCACAACGTACGGTCCCTCTCGCTGAGAGTGGGTTTTACGTCACTATTCTGGATATCGCACCTTTGTTATCCGCTCCCGAATCGACAGGGAAATCAGCTACGTTCCCTCAGTCTACTGGTACAGGGAATGCAAACAGTTCACAACGTCCAGCTCCTACTTTGATTTCGCAGTTCGTGGCGTCAAAGTCCCAGCCCATCGCGAGCATCTGGTTTTCTCCAAACGGCACTTCGCTTTTAATTACACCTCGGGACGGACAGTCAGTTTCTGTGGTCGAGTTACAAATCAACCCAAACTCGAGAAAGTCCAAAGAAGAAGAGAGAGATATTGGTTCTTCTCCTAGTGGCAAGTCCAAGGCCGCACATGCTCGACGAAGCAGCGTTTCGAACGTGGAGTCACCGCCTGTTCACATGTACAACTTACGTCGCGGTCGAACACCCGCTGCTATCGAATCCGCGAATTGGGCCTCTGATGGGCGCTGGGTAGCGATTGGGACGAGGAAACGGACTGTACATGTATTTGCTGTCAACCCATACGGTGGGCGTTCTGATATCAGGAGTCATATGGAAGGCAAGGTGGGCAATTATACGGAATTGGTATGATTTTTTTTTTGTTTTTACCTGCTTTAATGTTTATACCCTTTTCCTCTTTTAATAGCCTCCGATGCCGACCGACCTGTATCCTCTTGTACGACTTCGAGCGACGAAGAATCCGACGTCCGAACAGCCAAAGGTCCCTCTTGCATTTCTGTTCCTCGAGTCTTCATGGGAGGCGGAGCAGAACATGCCCGCTAATCTACTTCCACCCGTAACTTCCCCCCACTCATTGCCATCGCACCCTGGTTCACATCAACATTCCTATGGAAGTGTCAGTTCAAACCAAACCGTTATGTCTTCATCTCCATCCACACGATCAGAACCTATATCTCCTTCACGTCAGTATTTCAGCCCCAGTGGGCGCCCGAGGAACTACCAGGATGTCCTCGTGTTTGATCCGACTGACGGAACCCTTTCATTGAGAAGAATCACTGTTGAAGTCAAGCCCAAGTCCAATGGTGCGGGCTTTGTAGGGATGAGTGGAAGCAGTATCAGCCGCTCGCTTCCGGGGATGGGCGCTGCAGGTAGACTGAGCATATCTGCGTCTCCCAATGCGTCTTCTGTGCATGGAAGAATCGCGGCTTCTGGAATTCTGCAGGCCGAAGGGGGTGAATTTATTGGCAAGGAGCAGACTGTTGCCACATGGAATTTGCGGCGTGGTAGAGATTGGGGTGAGATCAAGAAGGTATTGGAGGACTCCGGGATTCAGAGCAAGACTCAGTCGTCTGAGAAGAGCGCGCGTGTGCAGGTTTTAAGGATAGGAAAGGCCGAGTAAGTTGCTCTCTTCGTGTTCAAGAACATTGCTGATGGATTCTTTCGGCTTAGTTGGCTTTCTCAAGCAGAGCTCTCGACATGCTCCAAGTCTGCTCGAGTTCTTCCCCGTTCTGTATACCTTTCTCACCAGTTCTCTTTCCATGCTCTTGGAGAAGACTACCACGCTCTAATTCGTCGCTACCAGTTTGACTTTGCGGGGACGAAGATTGAAGTTCGTAAAGGAGTTGAAGTAAGCGCGTATCCTACAGGCAGTGGCGAATCGTTCGTAGAAGGCGGTAACTTCACTGCTCTTCGCGACTCCTACCGGGTTTCTTCGTCATTTGACGAGCCACTTGCATCGGCTCTAACAGGGGATATGGATCACGCGCCCACGCAAGCTGTGTTACCCATGCTGCCTAACGGTACTCCTGGATCTAAACCGAGATCATTCATACCTATTCGAACGACGATGACAGGCCTAAGCGATGGAATGTCTGAAAGTATCGGGAGGTTCCGCCGGGAGATGACCAAAGTTCGCTCACCGAAACTTCGCGCTACGTTGGACAATAGCACGTCTGCGTCCGTTCCGCTGGAATTTGATGAAGAGGATGAAGATTTTGTGTCCAGAGATTCTGATTGGCCTAGGGGTTCTGATTTTGACCAGGAGCCTGGACCTACATCGCCAGTGCTAGCAGAAGGGTCTCGTTTGAGTCCTTCCGTGCCAACGCCTGCCATGGATCCGTTGGACTCTTTGATTCCTGATGACGATGTTTCTATTGAAGACTGGCAAGGATGGGGGCGGGAGGATAAGAAGGCGGTGGAGGAGGCTGAGACTTTCGACCATATATCTGCTGTTGGCTTCTTGGATGAGGAACAAGAGATGATGGCGAAAGATCAAGCGCTTGCATTGAAATCTAAGAAGACCAAGAGCAGGAAGAAGCGTCACTAAATAATTATAAGAAATTCTGTATTTTAGCTGTATAAGTAGCTCAGATGATAGATCCATCGGTGTACACACACTTAGTTTAGTTCTACTAAGTATTTAAATGACCCAATGTTATGGACTCTGATCATTAATTCCGTAGTATCCAATCTTTATGCTAGATGGGTCCAATTGAAAGGTCCAGGAGCAGCTCCTCTCCACATTGCAGATGCGCTTTGACCAACTTGCTTTGTCCAAACGAGTTGCTGATTACGTAAACACTAAACGCTTGAGCCTCCCCGTCCGATGCCACTCGTACTCAGTGCCTCAAACGCAGCTTCTACTAGCTGATTCAGCTTGCTTTGTACTTGAAGAACTATTACGATGGAAACTCTTCCGACCACTTGGAAAAACCTTTTCCATGGAATGGATATCAACTTCAAGACTTCTGACTAGCGGAAGACTGCTTCAATTCTTGCTCATCGCTTTGGCACTTCAGTGTTCACTAACACATGCAAAAAGAGAACAACGACAATAACTTGACTTCTGCGCATGTGTCCCGCCGTGGACTGTCTCACTTTACACGGCCACTTTGTTCAATTGTTTCTCGCGATTGTCCTTAGGTCAAAGCAGTAGTGGTCAAAGTGATATGGTCCAAGCTATCCGTGATTATCTAGGGACACGAGCAGTATAAAGAGCTCTCAAAGTGGACCGGCGACTCATTAATTTTCTCGTTCTTTGTTCGATCTGAACTTGCGCCCTACTCGTCCTTTGACATGTCTACTTTCTTCAGCTCGCCGCCGCAGTTCCTTCTGCACACCTTCCTGCGGAATGCTTTGTTCCCAAACTGCATATCCCATGGCGTAGACTTCAAATCCCTGGAGGCCGGTTATGAGCATTCCCCTTGGCCGCGGTATCAAGAACTAGAAAGGGAACCCGGCACCCGCACGCTGCGAGAGATCAAAGAAATTGACCTATGGGATTTCAAGACGATGGTCAGGAAGCGTACGTCATTTTTTCTTGTACCTTTGAAAATTTTCTTGGTGTCTGTTTCTAGACTTGGACGAATCCAATGACGCGTTCATCAGAGAAGATTCATTCCCACACATCAAGCTGTCCTGCCATGGATTCGCAGACTTTGAGCAGGCTGAATTAGATTATTTTGCTGACATCGATGATGAAGACAAGTTTCGAAAGGTCATGCTGGAGAATCTGTTGAACACTGCCTGTGAATGCACCAGGATATTTATCAACCTTCCCCGGGCTGCTCCTTTTTCCCAAGCCCTGAGGTTCGAGGGAGCAGACGAGGACAAACTAGACATGGTGCACAAAGCGAAATGGGATATTTTAGTCATGGTCCGTATGCCGTGCTGCATTCTTTCAGTGGATGAGCGTTGACGTATCATGCCTAGTCTCAAAGCACTTACGGATCGATTCCTGTCACCGTGATCTGTGCTCCGCCGTGGATTCTTAGTCGCAAGGATCTGGAGGAATTTGCTAAGCCCCAAACTGTGCGTACCCTCGTTACTTCTCTAATATTTGCCTTACCTCTTTTTGTAGATCAACGATCACGAACTAGACAAGATAGCTTCGTCCACTTCAGATAATACCATCACGAATACCCTTTGGGCGGTTGTACGTCGCTATATCCTTACATATCTCGTTCCAATATCCCTGAAACAACAAGCAGGTTCACGACGTCTGCCACCAACGCGGGCATTTCTTTATAATAACGAACTATCTCTATTGGTCTTTTGGGCAGTTTAGTCCCGGTAAGCGAGCTCGAATAAAAACACAATCGTTCTGGTTTTAATATTGCATAGATTGGACTACGGTGGCGCTCACCTCTCCTATGGAGGCCAATTTGATGAACGTTATTACGGGGCATACCATGCTTTCCAAGCTACCCTATGGGTGTACGGTCATTGAGAGCTTGGTTTATTGGATTCAGGTGGCGAGAGGTGCCGCTGCAGGAATTTAGATACTTCAATATTCTATGTTGCGCGTTCTTACTCTATACCCTTCACTCCATCGCGTAGTATGCGCACATCTGGGATGGTCAGAAGCTGGGGACGACTCGTAGCTGATCGACTCGGAGTCTGATGAAGTAATATGTAGTAATTTAGTTCTTACTTTGAAACTTTATTCCCTTTGAAAAAAAATTTTCCTACTTTCGCTGAGGATACAGAAGCCGCTGCAGCGCTGATCAGAACTTCAAGTGGTTGAATGATTCCAAGCCGAGGTTGAGCTGCAGTGGTGCTTACGTAACATACACAGGGCCGCCTTCGCGCAAGCGCAAGCTGCTCTATTCTAATTTCTCAAACTGGCAAACTGAGGACAATTATAACTCTTTACTTGAAGCCACTTTTACGTCTTAAGTTCATCGCTCAAGCTGTGCCAAAATGCACATCGTTCCGCCAACGCATCCGTTACATTTTCCATCTGAATACCTCCAGGATGAAGGAGTATCCGTGGGCTGCCGCTCGTGGAATAAGAAACAGCCTAAGAGGAATTGATGAGTTCATCATGATCAACACATGGAATGGAACTATAGCAAGAAAAATGACTTACATCCCAAACCGAGGCATTACTCGTTGGTGTTCCCGTTGTGACGAAAGACGTCCAATATTCTCGCATTGCTTCAAAAAGCGCTTCATCATTCGTGTTTGGTGTAAGAGCAGGTGCGTAAGCAGGAAAGAATGCTTCCAGATCGTTGCCGTGGAATGACATTAGATGAGAGTTATCGTAGCTAAGTAATTGAACGAGAGATCAAAAGACGTACGTCAAGCAGAGGTTAAAAAGAATCCTCACCGGTACTGGAAAGTGGATAGTCCGGCTTGAGCAGCACCCTGAGATATCAAAACGGCAGTACATATGTATCGCATTTCACCATACATCTGCTGGCCTTGCAGACTGAAGGAGTTGTTGTAGTCAGACAAGGGGTACAGCTCCAGCGAACGATTAAACGAAGCTTCAGTGAAAAAGGCATACTGTCCTTGGATGAAGTTGAAAACTGTTGTTTCTGTTGCATTGGGCTCTGAAGTGTTAGCGGCAGGATTAGGAAGACCAGCAGACCAATAGGCGCCTTCGTCTGTGTTGGACCTATAATTCCGAATTTGGTGTTACAAACATAGAGATATAGATATCAAGTTGGAACACATACCCAAAGAGAACCGGAACCTTCGAGAAGTTACCGCTCGTAAACCCTTTCACAGGACGATTTGGGAGGAAGTCGCCATCCAGTATAGGTGCAAATGTGAAATCCGTCGATGTGCGATTTCCGACAACTTTGCTGCCAGCCAATGCTAAGGTGTTGCTATCTGCTGCCCTCAGGCAAGATAGGACAGTCGACCTGTCAGTAGGATCGCATTCACTGGAAGCTAGTCTGAGCGACGTTTAGGTAACAAAAAAGCAGTCTCACGCAAATGTTGTAAACTGTTCAAAGATATCTTCAAGATAGTCATCCGAAAAAAATGGCATGAAGTTGAGAGATGGGCTATCCCCCATTGCCATGTGAAAGAGACCTTCGTTATCGCCGCCGTTTATAAGGAGCTATGTATCATGATTCATAAATCAGTTCTCGTCCAGATGAAGTACCCTCGAAGAATTTACGTGGAACATAGTCGATCCAGCTCCAGCAGATACTCCCCAGATTGTAACGCAGCTAGAAACAAGATGCTGTCAGGGCCATAAAGAATCTGTGCAGAGCTTTGGACGTACGATGGGTCACCTCCAAATTCACTTATGTACTTGTTTACCCATCGAAGACTAGCTCGCTATCAAAAAGAACTGAATTAACACTGGACGCGAATGTGTGTCAGGGGCGCACCTGATCGTGAAGTCCAGCATTCAACGTGGCGTGGGCCCCGATCGTAGAACCAGCTAGATATAAAAAGAAGTACGTCGAGTTAAGCCGTGTGAACTTGGTGTTCTAAAGGAACCATGGCAGACCCAAAAACCCAAATTGGCCCAAACGATAGTCAAAGGACACAAATACCATTGGGAAGGACGAAGAATTCATCATCAAGCGGGGATCCGCATCGTGAAAGTCACCTGCCATTACCTAAACATGTAATATATAGAAGTTGTTCGGTCGTTGACGTACGCGTTGTCTACAAGGTGTTTCCGCTCGTTTTCCCTTTGGTCTATAAAGTTGGGGGGGAGGTAAGGCCGGTAAGGACTTATAGCGTCGTTGGACAGTAGCTGTAGGGAGCCCAAGTCGGATATGTCCGAGCCAGGTCCGAGCCTTATATGAGACTGGCTCAGAGGGCCGGATCAACTCTTAATCCACGTGTCTCGTTTGTCATACACAGCGAGCTCGTCGTTGCCAACGACGAGCTCGAGATATAGGTTATAAATGCAGCATAATTCACAAAAAAAAACACATAAAGAAGACATGCAGTGAGATTAAGTAAGAAGATAGGTGAGTGTCCAATCGTATGTAGTGCTACACTGAGAACAGCCGCATTGGCAATATCAGCCTCGCATCATGATTCCTCTCCATATCACGCACTTCTGCAAGATTCCATGATTTGATCCCGCCAATCTCGAGTTCTTTAAGTCGGGAAAAGGAGTCAGGGAAAGGGCAAGGGAGGGTGAGTTCAGTGAGGCCATGGAACAATCCATGCGAGATGAGCAGCTTAGCAATGTAGAGGAGGATGGTGAAAGTGAGGGGGAGGAAGCAGCCACATCCTGTACATATCTTGGTGTCCGTATCTTGATGTTCGTAAATTCAAAGAAAGTGATTCCGTTGTATGAAAGATCTATGACTCCATAGCCTCGTCAACAATATGTGGCAATATGAGAAGATATACTCACTTAGCCATACGTTCCCTCACAACCTATCAGTAGAGAATCCCTTTCCTTCAACAGAACAACTTGTAAGTTCACGATGAGATGAAGATGTGACTGTACCTATCTTGATATCTCGCTGAAGCCCATTTCTCCTTTCTTCACCTCACTGCCTCCTTTTCTTCAGGTGTATGGCGAGCTTTTACCTTGGCAGAGCCTGTACGTTCTCTGGGCATTAATATATGTGTGTAAGAAGAGATTCGAGCGATGTTTGAAGTTGAGGTGGTGGAAGTTGAGATGAAAGTAGTCAGATCCCTATGGGAAATATGATCGAAGTTCTTTGTGGTATACTAAGAGTTCGTCACTTCAGGAATATATTTTTCTGACCTACTCAACATATCCACTTCTCCATGAAACTGGTGTCCTAAGTATTTTTTGGGTCAAGGAATCTGATGCAGATTTTTTTATGATTTTAAAATAACTAAGTGGATAGCTATACTCTATTTAAATCTGAGTCCTTACACTAAGAGTTCGTCATGGAAATGTACCTCTTCATATCTTGGCAATACAGCAACATATGGATAGCGGGATACATATAAGATGTGTTTACAGTAAAGGTAATTGAATTATAATGATTTTGAGCACTTTTCATGGAGCTCCCGTACCTGTGCTGTGTATGTCTGCAGTAAATATCCATGCCGCCTCATATGAAGGTGTGAACACGCACCTTTAAACCCTCTCTAGCTGGTGGCTTGAGTGACATGAAGGGATTGATTGAATTACTTACTTCAAGCCCATCCAGCCTTCATCTGTACTATCTCTGCAGAGTTATTCGGAGAACCTTATGTATTCGCTGTTAGGGGCAGGTCGAAGCTTCAGTGCTGGAAGCACCTATGTCGTCATGCTGATATAATGCTCCTGTGACCATAGGCGCCATACATTTCAAGCTCGAGTGGAGATCCATCTGGGGGTCAAGGACATGTCAAGAAAAAGGCGCAAAGGTAAGAGCCAAATGATTATTAAGTCTGATGAGGAGGAGGCCAAAGAGAGTGGTGCCGGTGAGGCTACTGACGAGGAAGACGAGGACCAGCTGAATGATGACTCTGAAGGGGAGGAGTGATGTGTCCGTGCAGCTTCTTGAGCCTTTTCTTGACTGCTATCTAGTAACCAACATCTTATCGGAGTCTCACTTATAATAGATAGTAACTTACTATCATTTCTTGTTATTAAATACTATTTTTCGTGCATTTTTTCAGTACTTGTG
>RCHF01000555.1:0-24254 GCA_003987895.1 Neonothopanus nambi | reverse complement strand
AGGTAACTGCGCCCGGTCATTGTATCCAGTCTGTAAATGGGGTTGTGACCTCGACTGTGATTGACTCTGAGGCTGTAAATGGGATTGTGACTGCGAATGCGATTGACTCTGAGACTGTAAATGGGATTGTGACTGCGAATGCGATTGACTCTGAGACTGTAAMTGGGATTGTGACTGCGACTGCGATTGACTCTGAGACTGTAAATGGGATTGTGACCGCGAATGAGATKGACTCTGAGACTGTAAATGGGATTGCGACTGCGACTGCGATTGACTCTGAGACTGACTCTGAGATTGAGTGCCTGATGTGTCTGAATTTGGGACCAGTATTTGGGGACTGTGTAGAGGGTTCAGCGATGGAGGTATCGGCTGGGGAGGTGGTGGTACTTTGCGCGCGACTGCAGACACAAGAGTAGAAGGGGCAGTCATGTGTGTGCCCAGTTTATGAGAGGAAGGATACATTGGCAGCGAAGATGGTATAGGAGAAGATTTGATAGCAGGGCTCGAAGTAACCTGCTTCGGCAACAGTAGCGGTGAATCAGCGGTTTGGGATGCATGTTGTGTATTTGTTGGAGTAGGAGCAGGGATATGAGATAGAGAGGACTGTGGAATGTATGATCCAGTACCAGTTGGTATTGGCGGTTTCTGTTCTGGTGACCTCGAGAGGGCGGGCGGTGAGGGAATATGAGTCGACCAAAGATCACAGATAGAAAAATCACGATACGATCTAGAAAACTCAAAATCAAAAGAGAAGTCCTCCTGCTCTGGGAACTTGTTAGAAGACGGAGGCTCCGTAGAATGTGTAAACGACGATGGCACCGGTCGTTGGGCCGGTGTAGGTCCTGGTAATGATGATGAGGGATAATCACTAGGCCCTAGAGCGGCAGGTTTAGTTATTTGTGAAGGCGATTGTGAAGGCTTGTGAGCGGGAGACCCTCTGATACTTGGAGACCATGCAGTGAGCGGTAGAGATGAGCTCCTCATGGAGGCTCTGGGCGGAGTAATTGGAACGGAAATATCATGGTGTTCGTGTTGAGAGATTTGGGAGCTTTCACTTCGAGGAGACAAGGACGAACCTAGAGCAAGAGAATGATGGGCTGCACAATAAATACAGACCTAACGATACTAAAGAAACCTTACGAGAGTTGACACGTTGCCGCCTGCGAGGTGACTCCGCCGGAGAAGTGAAAGCGCGGGTGTCTTGAACTGGAGAATCACCACATATTGAGTGAGAAAGCAGAACAATGCAATAAAACTACTTGACCTGCTACAGACGCAACGGCTAGTTCCTCGTGTGATTTTTTGGTCAGTGAAGAGCATTGACCGTTGACAGCTGACTCGTGAGGTGCAGAGTTCTCGTCGCCAGAAGCTATTGATGCCAATGAGTCTCATGCAAAACTAGCGCAAAAGGCATCTCTCACCTCTCAGTTTTCCGCTGGTCTCCGCTGCTAAATCTTTTGTGTGAAGTGAGGGTGCGGGCTTTAATTGCCAAATGAGCCGCAACCAATAAGTGTTGACCAAGCGTTAACTTACTGCCCAAAGGCGGTCCCATTCCTCTGTAAAACAAGCATCCCGCGACGAGTCTGAAGATGATTTGTTGTTCCTTGATGCATGTTTAGGTTCCACAGCCAGGACTGGCTTCTTGGGCTTGGCAGGTTTGGCATCCCCCAAGAATTCACGAATCGACGCCCGACTTGGACCAGCACGTATATCGTTTGACGAATTCTTCTTATTCGGATCTCCATTATTATTTTTAGCCTTGATTTCATTATTCTTCCTCTCCTTGAGCACATTGCTATACTTGACATCAGAAGCAGAACAAGTTGCAGGGAGAGAAGTACTCACCCCGCACCACCAGGTTGTCTCAGACCCAGATTCCACTCTTGTAAGTCTGCATGTGAGCTGATTTCAGACGGATTACCCCAGGCAGGTTCTCCAGTTGATCCGAGCAATGTGAAAGAGGTACATTCCAACGCCAAACAGGGTTCCGAACTGAGTTTCTCTCCAGCTGAATTGTATTTGAGCGGAACTCGACAGTGTATAACACGAAAAGTCTTTAGTGTGACTAGAGCAGTTCTGACTTCTGTCAATCTTCGACGATTAATCCTAACAAAAAAGTCGTGTCAACGAGCACTATCGTGAACGCCAAGGTATCTTCCTAACTGCCTGTATTGAGCAACTGCTTCTCGACTAAATCTCGTTAGGATGCGGAAACTCTTGTCAGAGACGTTGGCCCATATTCGAGTATCTTCATCGACGTTTGGAGACCCGAAAGTGACAAACTATATTCAGGGAGTCAGTCAAACGCGACAATTAGTTCAGGGAGTAGAAACAAGCACCTCAATGATTTGTGCTTTCCGTTTCTTCGATGACCAAGGTACAGATGATAGATTTGCACCATATTCCTGCCCAACACCAAGGAGATAGTCTGCGATCCAGGGGGACAAAGCATCCGCCATGCCAAGTACGGGGAAGGAATGTTGAATGAGCGCGTACGTGACGCGTCACGGTCCAGTGATCTCTAAGGGTGACTGTGACCCGAACTCGATTGAACCGCTAGTACCATAATCCATTGCAGTCGCTGCCGGGTCCTACTCACACATGCATATCCCAACACGAAAGGAATTACTGCACCTGTCTGACTCTTGAAGTCGTATCAACTCCAATGTTATGCTTCGCAATCCTTGGGTGATTACTTTATCTTACATGTCTTACATGTCAGAAAAGTCATATTTGTGTATGGCATATGACTTTCCTTCTATCTCGAGTTCATCAACGTACAAGTAAGCGCCAGTAAATGCGTAGGAAATTATTACGTTCTCCGCTGAGGAAGCCTGATATCAGACTACGTGTGCACATGATGGGCAGTCCAGGGGTAGTCTGAAGGACGGTGACTGCCACTGACTGGCGGGGGGTTGCACCGATTCAGATTCTGTACTTGCAGCCGAGTGCTATAAGCTTATAGTTAGTGATTGGACTTGGGAAGGAATAGGTTAAAGCATTCAAAAAGCCGGATATACAGTCCCACATCATTTACGCCTTCACATCATACTTAAGCAGCACATACAGGCAATCTAGGAGATGACAAAGACGTTGACAAAGACAGTCGGGTTACATAAAATGAGACGAAGCTATCTCTCTATCAACCACGACAACGAACGTCGCAGACCATAGTTTGGACAAGAAACCACCCGCGAACAAGAATTCCTACTGATGCTACATATGTACACAAACAACGACACTCGCTGTTGGTCGACTAGTGAATAAAAAGGGCAAAAAAAAAAGGTGAACGAAGATGACATGTCATGCGTAGATATTCTGAACGACCCCTCTTATTCCTTTGTATTGGATTCCCTAGACTCTCTACTCGCATCCTCATTGTCTTCTGGTTTTTTCTCCTCCTGCTGTTGTGATTGCTGCGGTGGCAGCGGCGCCACAGCGCTTGGTACTACACCAGGTGGTAGCAGATGCTGCTGACTGAGAGCAGCACGAAGAGCAGCATTCTCAACTCGAAGCTGGTCAACAAGAGCTCGACATTCTTCCCAACGGCGATTGGCCTCATCGGCCGAAGCAAGCGCGGCATCGAGGAGTTGGGATCTCGACTCAAGAGCTTTGACATGTCTAATGCAGTGTAAATGCTAGAGACTGAGAAGGCGAAACAGTGCACAACTTACTGGTCACGACGCTCTCTAAAAGCACGTTGTGCCTTCCGGTTCTGCTCTGCCCTTTTACTATTGCTCAAAGTCCTGCCACCGGCTGCTGATGCAGCGGCCTGCTGCTGCTGCTGTTGCTGTGGATCAGCATTCGGGGGTGGAGCCTGCACGGGAGGTTGACCGGGAGGAGGTAGACCAGCCGGAGTGTAATCACCGGGAGGGGGTGCGTATGCATATCCAGGAGGAAGAGAGTGCATGAGTGCATGAGGGGGAGGAAGGACGTGCTGAAGAGGATGCTGCTGTGGAGGCTGAGCGGGCTGAGGAGGCTGAGGAGCAGATTGCTGGGCAGAGTCGGCAGCGGCAGTTGGAGGGGATTTTCGCTTTCGGGAATTGCGAGCAGGGGGAGTTATCGCTGGAGGTTCTTCTCGAAGACGCATTGTCTGTGTTGGGATAGCCTGTTGCTGGTTAGACTGGCCATCGTGGGGAGCAGGAGAAGGTTGCTGTTGTGGTGACTGCATTTGCGGGGGAACATTGGCACTCGCGCTCTGTTGCTGAAAGCTCAACATTCTCAATCAACGGCAAGTTTACGTGAACATATTACTAATGAATCAATCAATTTATAATCCCTTCTGTGACTCGTGACTTCCCCGATCACGTGCATGTGACGAGTCACTTCCCCGTTGTATTGTCTTACTTACGGAACTCTGGGTCTCACCGAGTCGACGGCGTAGTAGCCTCTAGCGCACTAAATAATGTATTGAATTCAAGTAAATATAGGTTTCTGAACTTTTCAGCTCGACTTGCAACTCGAAATTCTCTTTCTCGCCTCCCGTCTTTGTCCCGTGGGAAACAATGAGGCGCTTGTGCCTTGCTTTCTCCTTCAAGGCGACTGTCAGTGTTGCCGGCTATCCTGCTTCCTTTTCCCTTTCCCTTCTCCGAGCTCGCCTGGTGCCGTCGTTATGACTCTCGTCTCCGCTACTGTGAATTCTGACCAGGATCGTTTCTCTCACAAACCCTCTTTTCGCCAACGTTTGTTCTCTCGTTCCAGCAGGAAGAGTGTGAGTCGTCCTAGTAAGAGCACAGAAGGAGATGAGAAGGACGGTCAGGACGTTGTCCATGTTATCGAAAACTCAGGCAGCACCAGCAGTAAGCATCTTCACTTGATCCTTTGTCACACTGACCTCCCGTCTGTATAGTTACTTTGACTCCAGAGTCCCCAGTAGTCTCTGACGAAGGGCAGGGCCCTGGTCTTCGACAGCCGTCCACATCTTCTGCCTCTCCAGATGCGGCTTTACGAATGCAAGCCGATGACAATGATAGAGAGCAGGGTTCTCTGAATACCACTCTCAGCGGCCATCATAAACGTGTCCCATTTTATCGTCGCAGGGTCAACAAATCGAGCGTCTCTGAGGGCGCTGTGTCTTCCACAACTTCTCACTCCATCTCCAAGCAAAAAGCGCGAATCACCAGGCCCCGGCCGTCATTACTTTCCAGAGTTGTTTCCAAAGTCGTCCCTTGCGTAGGTTCCGACGAGGCCAATGTCCCGGTCCGAGAGCAAAGCGACACGATGGCCGAGTACAAGGCTCCACGAGAGGTGTCAGGCGTCAAACCATCCGAATTAGTAGTGTCTCTGCCTTCTAGCTTGGATAATAATCAGGGCCCACCACATATCGATACTTCTCAAGCTTTGATGGTCCCTGCAAACCCCACTCAGCCGCCGTCTCCGGCTGAATCCGAAATCATTGTTCCTCCTCCTCCCAGCGCCCAGCTGTTACCTGAGGACGAGACGGACGGCTTAACTTCAGGAGCTGTGCAGCCGCCAGGCTCTACTGGCGACATTATTGCTAGAACGTTCACGAGAGATTCTGACGACACGGACGGGACGCATTTTACGGATGATGAAGGGGAAGATTCTCACTCGCTTGAAGAACAAGCCGAAGAAGAGCGTTTGATCAGAAACGGTGGTTCAGGCATTCCGATAGGTCCTGTGAGTCCAGCAATCCACTGTGCTGCCATCATTATTACTGACTCACAGTGTCCAGGATGGTGTCCCTAGGCCACTTTTACCTCCAATAGCGCCAGAGCATGTCGGTCGAAAATGCTTRGTCCTTGATCTCGATGAGACATTGGTGCACAGCAGTTTTAAGGTATGCATGTGTGCGTGTGTGGTCCATAGTCGTTGTAGTCCTTAAATCGCGTTACATCGTTTCAGCCAATCCCACACCCGGACTTCATTGTTCCGGTAGAGATTGAAACTCACTGGCATCATTTCCATGTCCTTAAGCGGCCCGGCGTTGACCTSTTTCTCAAAGAGATGGGCGAGATTTATGAGGTTGTGGTATTTACTGCAAGCTTGAGCAAAGTAAGTWYGTCAAATCCGGCCATCGTAATCCTCCATTCATATTCGGGCAGTACGCCGACCCAGTGCTTGATCAACTGGATATATCCAATGTTGTTGCGCATAGACTATTCAGAGAGAGTTGCTTTAGTCATAATGGCAACTATGTTAAGGTACGTTAACCCATCTCACGGGCTCCTTCGAACCTCACGGACGTATATGTTTACAGGATTTGTCACAACTGGGCAGGCCCATAGCTGACACTATAATTCTCGATAACTCGCCTGCGTCATACATCTTTCATCCGACTAATGCCGTTCCGGTGTCATCGTGGTTCAACGATCCTCATGATGCGGAACTAACCGACTTAATACCTTTTCTCGCTGACCTCACTGCTGTTCCAGACGTCCGACCTATTTTGGACAGCACTCGATGATAGCCTGCTGATAAGTATTGAATCATCTGCCAACATTAATGGCGTACGCTATATTGCGTCGTCCGACGTCAATGTTGATTTTCGGGTTGAATATCAACACTCGCCCGCCCCTCTCAATGGCGAATACCAGCCTTTAGTATACCCTCCCGCCCGCATTTCTCCACTCGGCGCTTTGTCGTGTGCCGAATTGCTTTCCCCTGCAATTCCAACCTTCTTTACCATAGTCGCTTGCGAATACCTTTGAGTCCTCATCCTGTTACGGACGCAATCTGTGATTCGTTGAAAGTGCACAGGCGTCCCACACTCCTTCATTTGTCCAATTTCCTCCGACTTTGTCGTATACGTTCACTCCTCTCTACGTTTTTCCTCTTCATATAACTTATACTCTGGTTTCTGTCGGTTATCTTTGGTCATTAGGATGGAATTGCTTTCGGAAACAAATCTGTCACTAGTTCTTGCTTCTGCTGCATCTACATTCACCTATTTGCTTTATTCACTTCATGTATTGTACTCATATATTCTTAAGTCTTGCAGCAAATTTAAGAATTTCAGGAGACAGTGCATAGTAACCAAATCTCCAAAGCCGGCGCTAATCCAGCCATGAGTATGTGAGTTATTGTGTGTACTTATCTTTGTTTCACTACTTGCATACGACGACTACGACCCATTATGGCGAAACAGAAAGAGCAAGTTGCAACTCCTCCTGTACCTGCAAAACCTTCAAAGAAAGGTATGTTTCTGTAACCCCCGATATGAGGAACAGTGGATTAAAGTTTTTTCTTTTTTTGAAACAGCAATCCCTCCCTTCGTGAAATACTATCTCCTTGCATACAACGCATTATCGACATTGGGATGGGCGTACATCCTACTCCTCACGCTTGTTCACGTCTTTGATCTAGATGGAAAATCATCATCTATACCGGCAGCAACTGCACCTACTGCCTCCTCGACCGTGTCTCGCTTCTTTGCCTCCATTCCATTTTTGAAGTCGACTCAAAAGGTCGCCTCGGTTTCTGGCATAGAATCTCGCCTGCACCCCTTCTTCATCCCTTTTTACAGACGCGCTGCGACTACATTCGGCCGTGTTGGAGTGGCTACTACTTGGGTGCAGAGTTTTGCGCTATTGGAGGTGATCCATGTGTTACTAGGTTGGGTTCGTAGCCCGTTGCAGACTACTGCAATGCAGGTTTCGAGCAGGTTATTCCTTGTCTGGGGGATCGTTGAGCAGTTCGAGCATGTAAGTCGTCAACACTATTTCGAATGGCTTTCAAGTGAACGGCTTCTTTTATCCCCTCTCTTCTGAATCCAAACAGGTCCGCTCTAATCCCCTTTATGCGTCCATGGTCTTCGCCTGGTCATTCACCGAAGTTATCCGATATTCTTTCTATGCCTCCAATTTGCTTGGATACGAACCTCCTTTTCTTCTCTACCTCCGTTATACCACCTTCTACGTTTTGTACCCTCTTGGGGCATCTTCTGAAGCATTCCTTATTTATGCAACACTTCCGACTACTTCACCTATCCCTAGTTGGTCCTCTTGGGCTATGGGCATGTGGAAACCCACAGACTATATCCGGGGAGCTCTGTTCTTAATTTGGTGGCCAGGTCAGTGTTTTGTTGAGTAGACTCGTTCACCCTCAATGCTAACACATACGATCAGGTCTTTATGTTATGTATACCCATATGATTAAACAGAGACGCAAGATTTTCGGCCCTGGTAGAAGTCTGAAGGCCAAAGGGTCGAAAGCAAATTAACGCGATTTATATAGGAGGATTTAAGGTTATAACTATAGTACATTGTTGTCTGGTTTTTGGAATGATATATCTTGTTCACGGCTGCTAGTCGTGATTGTTGATGCTCGGTGCGAACCCAACCCGCCCCCCATGTGAGTAATCATATATCGAGTACCCTAAACGAAAGTTGAGACGGATACTAATCAATGCAAAGGTTTTTCAACTTACATGACTTCAAGAACTCATCACCTAGAATCCCGCCGTCGTGTTTTTATGAGTGCACGGTGCAGTGACAAATGAATTCGTACCTATAATTGCCAAGTTTTCTGGCCAATTGAAAACAGTATCGTCAATGGCAAAGATTCCTCCTAAACATTCTCTGCAAAAGGAGATCAACAGACAAAACTTGCAAAAAAAAGAAAAAAGGCTGTCTTACAGAGGGTCATTACTCGACGTTCCTTTGCAGCAAGGTGTCAGCCAAGACGTCGGAGGACAGAAAATAGCATACTATATACCTAGGTTAAAATCTGAAGGGTGGATGGAGAAATTGATGTTGTTAAACGTGAAGGATATTTTAACCTCGGCCGAGCACGGAAAGGTATAGGAACCTGCGCAACACTCCAATAGTAAGCCCTAAATCCACTAAGATATGCTATACACTGACCTGGACCAAATTCACTGGCTTCTTTCGAACCGGCGATCTAAAAGCTTCGTGTTAGCATCTAAGAACCCGAGGAATCAGCTGGAATGTGACCATAGAATAGATTTGGTCAGCTATGACTCTGTGAAAATAGATGAATGTCGTTCCAGTATCGATGACCTGTCAGTGAACAACAACGAATCCGTTAAGTAGTCAAGCTAGTCAAAAGCTATCATATTACTCACAGCATTCATTGAATCTTCGCCCGTCAAGGAGATCTGGGATTCGCCTACCTGGATGCCTGACATGATGATAGACCAGTACGCGCGTTGGTAAACCGATATCCATGTAAGCGTTCCAGTCATCTTGGATGGGTCAATGCATCCCAGGCAAACCTAGGAAATGCCGTATTGAGCTGTCGTGTGATCAAGGAGAGAAGTGAATGTACCTGCGAGCCCTTTTCTTCGCCTCTAGCGAGGTGTACAGAGAACAACGGGAGCGCGACTTGATCATTCTTTATCGCATTCTCAAAGACCGTTGCCTGTCCACAGCGAGCAATCGTCCCAAACGCCATTCCCAAGATGCCGTCAATCGGATACTCGTCAAAGTCGTCTGACTCACGATTGACAGCACCAAAGGTCTGATTTTCCACTTCAATTCCTGCGATGTTCACAGTATCGGTTGCGGTCGTTCCATGGACATCTCCCGTACCCTGATGCTTCATTAGGCGAGTTATAGACGGGAAGCCAACAATATGAAATCACATAGGATACGCGGAATTTAGATCCTCTATTTACATATGTCGAACTCTTGCTCCCATCGTACTGATTCTTGTTACAGTATGGACACTGAGAAGTCACCCAAAGATCAGCGGAGCCTGTATCGACATCGACAGAAAAAGTTTGCGGTGGCGTGCCAATTTGAAGGGACCCGTAGTACAGAATATCCATTCCAGTGTCTGACATCTGGTCGATCATAGGCATAATATGGATGGGCGTTTCTGGGGCTAGTGGTCCAACGACTTGTTCGATTGTGTCTTCCGTGTCGGAAATAACATTGAAATGTTGCGATGTAATGATATCATTGTCTGGAGCGGGGAGGACACCCAAGAGATACTGATAAGCGTCCTCATATTTGCGAACGACGCTGTACAGTTCGTCATTCCACTAAACAATGCCATCAGTATATGAACCATATTATAAGAAAATGCTCACAATCGAGTAGCCACTGGGACCGCGAGCAGAGTGAAAGGAGCGACGAGAAATAGAAAGCGTGTGTCCATAAGCGAGACAAATCAGGAAACCGGCCAAAGCGAGATAATGGCTCAACATGATGGGAGTAGTTGACTAATATGTTCGGTAAACACCATGAGTCTAATTCATCTGTCAAAAAACTGCCATTATAACGTGGCCACCAAACAGTACATCTCTGCGTTCAGATATATAGTACAAGACATAGTCAGCTAAGTGTACATTGCTTCAGGATTATCTGCAGGAGGATAATCCGATACCAGATTCATACTAGAACACCGTGCACAAATCACACACCCGGTCTTGGTGCTGGTGTAAATGTATGCGGTGACCGAGGAGAGCTAAGATTATCCGCCATTTCAATGCTCTCGTCGGGGTGACGCGAGGATCCGACGAATGAACCGAAGGATGATTGTTTACGATGATGGGTTATAGACAGACTTTGCGGTACAGCAATCGCGGGCGGGTCCGCAAAAGGATCTGCAGCGCCTGAGCGAGCAGCATCGACAACCGAGGAGGCTATTGGAGATTTATGACCTTCCACGTCTGCTGAGAGTGCGCCAGTATAACCAATCTGAGCGCTAGGAGCAGCTGATTTGGAGTCAAGATCCTGCCATCTCAGTCCCTGAGTTCTATTCCTCCAATGCCTCGGCGAGTGTTTGTTGCGGAAATGTAGGAAGGCAAGCGCTGCGACAACAGCAACAACCACAGCACCCACAACTCCCCCCGCAATCGCACCACTACGGTTCTTCTTTGCGGATGAGGCTGATACGGCGCTGGAGCTGGAGGCAACACTACCCGATGCACTTTCAGCCTGAGCGGGAAAAAGAGTCACAGTCTCCACTTCGTAGCTCGTAGAGTTGGCAAGCAAATAGGTGACCGTGAAGGTCCACGCTACCGGGGTGGAAGTTGGGGTGGGAGAATCACTGATCGGTGTGGTGGCCCCATCCAAGTATGTTCCAGGTGATTCAGCAGGCATCATCGATATACCATCGACAGAGACTGCTGCTGTAGGATCTTGTACAGTAGGAGACTCAGCAGGCACTGTGGATATCCCATCCACAGAAACTGCTGCAGAAGGGTCCTGTACAGTAGAGGACTCGGCAGGAATCATCGATAGTCCGTCCACAGAGACGCCACTATCTTGACGAGGAAACACATGTCCGGAAGCCGCCAGTGTCAATGTCGTTATAAGAAACGAGGAAAACAGCATTATGGCCGTTGGTACTGACAGTCGGGAGCCAAGGACTGAAAGAGCCTTCGGTACAGATTAACCCAGGCCATACGTATAGATAAGGCCTCTAGAGATGGGCTGACATCAAATCAAGGACTTCCTTTCGGAGATATAGCCCTTGAGACTAGCAAGTTCGAAGCTGCAGTCGGGAGAGATATCGGCACGGTACATGTGCGAGAACATACACTGTGTTAATAACGCGAAATCCAAGAGAAAACTCTCCAGCACGCATAACCAGCCACGACACTAGCTCCAATCGTAATAGCAAACATCTCGAATAGGACTTGTCGCCAGTACTGAGCCAGAAGCTGACCAGTGTCATAATCAGGTTTCACCGCTTCATCGTCCCACGCCGTCTGATCAAGTTCCCCTTCCACAAATCTGAATTTAGTTTTTCTCATGCCCAGACTTCTTCTCAACATCATAGCCATGCCAACGCCGTACACAAAACGTCGTTTCTTCAGCCATGAGCCTCGAACGGTCCGGCCATATATCTTTGAGAAAATCACGGGATAAGCTTGAAGCAGGGTCACCAATTGTAATCTGATCTTGATTGGCCAAGATGTCTCCGGCACTAGCAGGTGGTTGGCGAGACGCGGACCCAGTAGATAGCGCGCAATAGCACAGTTGTACTCGAAAGTGCTTCTAAACGGTGGCCGATCGACAACGGCCGAGAGCACCGAAACAGTGGGCGGCACGAAGTCGCGCATCTCTTCCTCGTCTGGTACAAAGAGATGAATAACCATAGAAAGCAGAAATTGGTCAGCCGCGCAAGTATCTGAGAAGTAACGCGACAGGATTGCTGGAGAGACGCCCATGTAAAATCCAACATGCTTCCAAAGTGCCAGGTATGCTTCAGCTTCCTCCTTGCTGGGAGGAAGACCAAGTTGGTTCAGAGCCCACAAGGGAACGGTTGAGAAGGACGCGAGACTGTCGGTTCTGAAAGTCAAATGCTTGAGCAAAACGAAGTGTACATTGATGGACATACGTAGCGCTCATGTCCTCCTGGCTAATGGGGACCTCGTTCAGCATTGAAGAATCTGTTCCTCGACGGCTAGCCTTAGCTCTTGCCACTCCATGCAGCATACGCACTCGAATAGTGGATTTCCAACCGTCTCCTCCAGGGAGAAGGTAAGAAGAACCCTGGTCTTCGGGTGCAGGTACAACACATCGCATCACTTCGAGTACGAACTGAAAAGTTTCTTGTAGTCGCCTGAAAGTTCTGTCCCTTAAAATCCCATTTTTAGGGCTAGAGGAGGGATGAACAAGGTAAGAGACTTTGTCGAGAGTGCGCACTATACGAGGGCTTGATAGTTGTCAAAAACGTGGTGAGTGGGCAGCCCAAGTCTGAAGCTTACCTGGCAAATCCTCCTGCTAGACTGTAGTATAGCAAAGCCTGCATAATTTGAACGGAATGATCGATGAAAAAACTTCTGGCAAGCTCTATGTCCCTTTCAGTGACTCTGATGTTCTCTGGAGGTAATTCGTTTATTGCAGCCCAAAACCTGGATGAGGGAGAATCTGAGTCGAGTGGACGGTCTGAAACATCACTTTCTAGTCGGGCCAGAAGGTCTATCCCAGCAGGAGACTTATTAGCAAAAAGTTCATTTAGAGCGGCATCGCATAGAGGATCTCCTTCTGATCTCCATCTAAGTACAGAATGAGTCACAAAAATTTTGATTCTGAATACACATGCTTACCTCTGAGCAGTCGACTGAGAGACACAGAACTCATCCCACACAAGTGTACGGCCAAAAACGTCTATTACATCTCCGTGACAAAGAAGGCGGGTACCAGAGGAGGAGACAGACATCAGCGTCAAAGCACACGTGACGAGGTAGCCCGATTTGGAAATGGCGCGTCCTCAATAGGAGGTTTGACGCGTCAAAGCTGAGAGTATGGACACTCTTTCTACAGCACTATCATGACATCCCTATCCATCCTTCTACTCATCGCTATTTCTCTTTCTCGCCAGACACTAGTCTGCTCATCCTCAACTTCCTATGTAATCAAAGATAGTTTCAAGGGCAATGATTTCTTCAACACTTGGAACTGGGAAACGTTCGATGATCCTACACATGGGCGAGTCAACTATGTCGATCAAGCAACCGCCAAAAATACCAACCTATCTTATGGTGTGTATACACTTTAATCACCTCATTTCAAGCCTGATCGCTTTTTCTTCGAAGCGGACGACTCCAAGTTTGTTATGCGTGCCGACTCTTATGAAGTAGTGCCAAATGTGGATCCCTCCTCCTCCTTCCCCTCCCGTGGTCGCAACAGCGTACGGATTAGCTCAAAGTCATCCTACAACGATGGTCTTATGATACTCGACTTGTCGCATATGCCGGAAGGATGCGGGACCTGGCCAGCGTGGTGGTCTCTCAGTGCAACTGGTCCGTGGCCGCAAGGCGGTGAAATAGATATCATTGAAGGTCGCTTAATTCATTCTGCGTCATGTTCTCTTCTAAATTGGAACCTAGGCGTGAATCAAAACTCGCAGAACCTTGTGTCATTGCACACTTCCTCAAGCTGCTCTATGGCTGGGCAAAATCGTTGGCAAAGCGGGTCAGTACTTCTTTGTGCCAATTTCTTCTTTATATAATATTTCCTAAAAGATCTACTGTTTCGACTGATTGTGATGCTGCGGTAAACTATAACCAAGGCTGTGGCGTTGCTTCGGTCAAGCCCAATTCATACGGAAGCGGGTTCAATTCCAACGGAGGCGGCTGGTTCGTCTTGAAGAGATCCAAGGCTGACGGGGGCATTTACTCTTGGTTTTGGGCAAGGAATGATCAAAACGTTCCAGCAGAAGTCCGCGATGACAATTGCTCTGGACCAATCAGTACAGATAAGTGGGGCCAGCCGGACGCCTCTTTCCCCACCGGTGATAACTGTGATTATGACCGTCACTTCAACGAGCACAAGATTGTGTTTGACTTGACCTTCTGCGTAAGCCATGATATCCACAGTCGTCCACATTCACCTGACTATTCACGTATAGGGCGATTGGGCTGGGAATGCATTCGGTACTTCGGGGTGTGGGACCTCGACCTGCAATGATTGTGAGCATCTGTATGTTCTGCCTCTGAGTGAATGAATAAACTTACTTGGTGTACCTCTGTTAGTTGTCAACAACAATCCTGACCGTTTCACACAAGCCTACTGGGAGATCAATTCCCTTCGAGTATATAGCCAGGTATAGTGGTACTGGGTACTGGGCGCCGAGATGTCTTCAAGGTTTCCAATGGCTTCCATCTTGTGGTTGAGTTTGTAGGAAAAGGCACCTGTGTCTGACATACTTGGAAAAATATTGAACTTGTGTATCGAGTCTTGACAGTCGAAGAAATGGTGGAAGTGTTGAAGGAGAGAACTATTATAGCACGTGACAATCATAAGGCATGACATCACATGGACTGTATACTCCTTCAAGCGGTGTCTTGTAGAACAACTGGCAACCGTGAATTTACTTGCTTTCTTCAACTCTCAACTCTGACTGTCTTTTAATCTCAGAGAAACTTGCTCAGCTCCGTTCATTCTTTGCAATTGATCATGTCCACGAGCGTCGACGGTGAGTTTAACGGCATGAATCCTTTCCGAGCCTTTCATCTCTCCCCGGGTTTGCCTCGTTTCATCCTGCATTTGATATCTGCTCTGTCAATGTAGAAGAGATATTTATGCATCATATGGGGGCTTGACGTTATCGATGGGCAGGATGTGACCCCAACATTAGCTAAATTGGGTCAGCTTTTGTATTCGAACAGTCAACCGATACGCCTCGAGGCTTTGGGGGGCACATAAGGACCTGCCGTCCCGGATAACCTCTACCCATATTTTGCTACAAGTAACTCAAATCTGTCTTCTCAATGTATCATAGGACCAACCCTCTCGGCATGCAAGCATGCTGTTCAGCACCGTCATACTAGCTGTATGCTCTCCTAGCCCTTTCCAGAATCACTCCCGGACCTTACATCTCCCTTCTATTAGGTCAGGACAATTGTCTCTGTGGAGCAAGCAAGGACCAGTGTACGTAGCACCAAACGTTTTAGCCTTTCTTTCCATTTCCAAAGGGTCATTACACCGAGTCACGGTCTCAGCTTATTCGATTTCAGGTTTCTCTTTAGACGAAAAGGGATATCTAAATCCTACATCGGTTCTTTCACAGCTCAATGAACCACAATCTTGGCCAGTACTTAAAGGCTCTGCTCGGGATGGTTCAATCGTAGTGGTGCTCACCACACGCTCTATACTCATGACCGTTTTCACCTTGAGCTTAGCAGCTCTTTTCGCATATCTTACTTTCCTCCCAAACACCCCACCAGCTGTCGCGCTCGATAATGGTGTTGGTCGGCTTCCTTGTAAGTGGTCAAAAGATTTCATTGATAACACCTCATTCAAAATTTCTGTCGCAGTCATGGGTTATAATAGTACGCCATTTTTTCATCTACGGCGTGCTTCAACTGATTTCTCTTTAAGCTTGGAACGCATATGCTGTCAGTTCATATTCACATAAGGGACTTCTTTTATCTGAGACACCRGTAGTGCGACATAAACGAGACAGTAATTTTGGAGACCGCTCAATTAATGAAAAAGTACGGTCTCTTGGTACGTGCKTTTATYGCTGTTGTGTCTCTGAAACATTGACCCCTTTCTGCAGGATGTTGGATACACACACGTGAACCTYGATGATTGTTGGGCCGAAAAGAATCGTAGTGCAGACGGGTTTCTTCTTGCCAGTGYGTCAATTTGGTTTTCAGAGAGGCGTYCTCCTAAACTAAATATGCATAGATGCAACGAATTTCCCTTCTGGAATGAAGAATTTGACTGATGAATTGCATGCCCTTGGATTGTGAGTCCCGAACTTTAGCAAAGACTTGGCAGCCATGCTGACAACTCTGTTTTCAACCACCAGCAAAGCCGGCATTGTATGTGAGATCGCCAAGTGCGGTGGAATGAAGATAATTAACGTTGCTTTAGTATGGCGACTCTGGCTGGTTCACTTGCCAGCTCTACCCCGGATCATTCGAAAATGAAGCTCGGTCGGTTCAAGATCTAACCTTTTATGTTATAGCACTCATTCCAACCTTCTCGAATCTAGTGATGCACAAACATTCCAAGACTGGGGTTTCGATCTTCTTAAGTATGTCTCACTTTCTTATCCCTGAGTGTCCCAAGTAATCGTTAGCTAGGTATGACAACTGTGCTGGTGAGCTCTGGACCCTTGCTGGCCACCTAAGAGATTTGTGTTTATGTGATTGGCAGTGCCTTTCGACGAGATCATCGATACAGGCATGGTCGGCAGTAAGTGGAACAGGCAAACTGCATTCCATTCTCAGTGACTTCATTAATGTTCTAATTTTAGAGTACACGCGTATGGCAGATGCCATCGCCAACCTCTCTGCTTCAACTGGAAAGCCGCCATTACTGTATTCGCTTTGTCAATGGGGAAGAGTATGTAGTAGTTCATATCACATGCGTCTCAATCTTTGCTCAATTTCTTGTTAGGAACAACCGTGGTTATGGGCAAGAAGGTGAAAATTTAAGTATCTACCTTGTTAGGTCTAGAGCTCACTGATACACGTAAAGGCTTGGGCAAACGTGGAGAGTGAGTTTCATAACCTCGACTTTTATCAGTGGACGAATCCGAATGACACGTACAGACCACGGAAGATATCGGTGCAAACTGGGCTGCACTCGCTAGTATCATTAACCAGTAAGACCATAGGTGTCCGCTGGAGCGCTGATAAACTTAATTTCGTCTCATAGGAATTCATTCATTACGTGGGCTTCTGACTTCTATGGGCACAACGACATGGATATCGTGAGTACTCTTTCACGGGCTCTTATGTTCTCATAACTTACCCACTCATCACTGCTGCTAGCTTGAAGTGTAAGTAGAGACCTGAACATTGACACACGTGCATATACTAAGTCCTGTTTACAGAGGAAACGAGGGTCTTACTTTTGATGAGGCCAAATCCCATTTTACGGCCTGGGCATTAATGAAATCACCCCTTCTTATTGTAAGGAATTGTTATGATACTCTTTGGGATAGACTCACAATCGTCTTCAAACGTAGGGAACAGACGTATGTTCACCGTCGTAACGAGCTCACTTTCAGCTACTCATACTCTTCTCTAGATGTCTAAAGTGACAAATGAGACTCTAGAAATATTCAAGAATACAGAGATCATCGCGATTAATCAAGACTCCGTCGTGGGCACATCTATTTCTCCATTCCGGTGGGGCGTGAACGTGAGCTCTGGCGCTATCTTCATGTACCTTGTCTTACTATCCTTATCAATCATAGCCGGATTGGACGTTCAACGCCTCTCACCCGGCGCAGTATTGGAGTGGTGAAAGCCAAAACGGAACCGTGTTCATGCTTGTGAGAAGTGTAATGATTTGGAATCACATTCATTGTTCTGATGCTCTCGGTAGCTCAATGTGCTCGACTCACCGGCCGACATGTTTTTCAATCTAACTGAGTCACCATGGATTCGTGCAGGAAGACAGTACTCAGTCCGGGTATGATTGATTCTATCTTTTCAGAAATTGCACCAACTGATTCACACATGGAACTTAGGACCTATGGGCTCATACTGACAAGGGAATAGCCGTCCGCAACTATACTGCAGAAGCTGTCCCGGCTCATGGTGTTGTTGCACTGCTCATGAAAGATGCTGGAAACGAGCCTAACGGCACACAACCGCCTTGTGCCCGCCCGGAGTGGTGCATGGACCAGAACGGAACGAGGATTGACAACATTGGTTTTGGTGCTGTACCTTAAGAAATTGACACTAACACATGTACATTAGTTGATGATTATTACAATTGTATCACACTTGCTTCAAGCAAATGGTGGACGAAAGAGTTACAGGAGAGCATACAAATGCTCAGACAATCATCGCGTACTAGGAGAAGGGGAGGGCACTAGGATACAAGCGGCCGCATACATACTACACAGACAACATAAAC
The DNA here is from genome assembly GCA_003987895.1 of Neonothopanus nambi. Lineage (NCBI taxonomy): Eukaryota > Fungi > Basidiomycota > Agaricomycetes > Agaricales > Omphalotaceae > Neonothopanus > Neonothopanus nambi. The sequence continues at coordinate 5,991 of RCHF01000555.1, read as the reverse complement.
AAGATAAGGAGCGCAAAACGATATCGATAAAAACTAATATTTAAGACGATGCATGAATGTAGTATCAATCAAGAACACCTTTTATCGCTGTAGATCTGGACAAGAAATCGTCAAAGAAGGTATAGATCATAATAGCGTCTTGAAGAGCAAAGAAGACCTCAAAGTTCCATGGAAGATGCAATAGAGCGAGCCACAGACGGTGCACGTGAAGGTACAACTGAACCCATTCGGGATGCAGCGCTGTGCTGCTGACGTTCCCAAAGCTTCTCTTTTGCGCGGACCTCAATATTATCAAAGGGAGTGGCTTGAGAAACATTGATGCAGTCTCGAGTACTTAAAACGAGCAGCTCAAAGAAGAATGACGCTGCAGCACGACGAGAAGCCTGACAGAGAATTAGCGCCAGAGTAAGATAAATATAGAAGGAATATACCTTGTCTGCCATTTTGCGGAAAGAGAGCACTTTTTCGTCGCTGTCGCCTTCGGTAGGCTTGAGCTCTCGCCTTATCACGGACAAAGCTTTCACAGTGTTTCTGCTGTATCCCTTTCCTTCGGTATCAATGGGCTCAACCTCTTTTTCAACACCTTGGCTCTGAGACGATGGACGTATGTCGAACATCGCGATGGGACAAGCAGCATCAGCATATGTATCATCTCCTTCCTCTGGCATAGCACCATCGATAGCGGGGGTAGACATTCGACTGCGGTCAGTGGGCGCCGCGGATTTAGATCTAGCTCTTTCATCCATGTTCATGTCCACTGCAGCTGGGTCGAAATTGGGCATATCTAGTTGATAATCATCCACCATTCCTGTTTGGTCGCCGAAGTCAAAGCCATCAGGAGCTGCGCTCCCTCTTCTGAAGACATCACTACCAACACCTACACTAGGAGCAAGACTATCTGCCCGACGGGCGACCTCAACATCCTCGTTATCAGGAGCGCCGTTCTCCGTCCTTTGACGCTTGTTGGGTCCTTTGCCTGGTGACGCTGCTCGGCGCTTGGAGTGGATGCCATTGACTGGACGCATGAAAAGATTGACCAGTTCAGGGGCCAAGCCGGGTGGCGCAGCGCAGAAAAATGTACCTGCCGGTGTGACTTTAGTAGGTAGGAAATGAGCAATAGGATCGTCGTGGATTTCGAGCAAGCGCATGACAACGGAGGAGCGGGGAAGGAAATGTGGCTCCGTGAGGATGTCGCTAAGATCTCTGTTCACGGGAGCACCAAAGTCATTATTCCGGCCACGGCCTGCTCTGGCCCCAGGCCCATCTTGAAGTTCAATGATAGAATCAATTATTTGCTTTTTTTCTTTGAGCTTGCGTTTGATCTTGGAAACTTTGGGTGTGGTATCCGCGACAGCGACCTCGTCGACTTCAGGAGGAGGAGGGGTCAAGGGAGGTTCAGTGAGAGGAGAAGCTTGATTTTACCGAAAAAGTCAATAGAGAAACTTTGATGTAATGAGTTAATGTTACTCACAAGCGCGAGAAGGGGACCGAGTTTGACCAGGCGTTTTCTCGCCGTCGACAGGAAGATTTTCATCGGCGGGCATGTCAAAACTGATTCCCAGATCTCCAAGGTCTACGCCTCCAAACTCCGGAAGATCGACATCCATATCCGCTCCAAAAGGATGCTCAGATAGTTCTCGACTCTTACTTCTTTGCGAGAGCAGGTCGAGGTCCATGTGTGCGCCTTCGATGAACATATCTCCAATCGAGCCATGGTGAGATGCAGCATCACGTCCAACACCGACGCTTCCATCAACACTCATTGATTCATCCGCGCCTTCTTTCGGAGCAGGTCCATCTCCAAAATCAAGGCCAAGGTCGAGAAAGTCTTGAGAGCCAATGCCATCTGACGGGCCAAGGTCAAAGTTATCCAGATCAAATGGCTCGAAGGTGTCTGTAGGAGGCAGAGTAATGTCGTCTATATGTGCTTGATGGTGACCATGAGCTGGCGCTGGCCGGTCCTCGAGATCTTGTAACCTAGAAGAATATAATATTAACGGTGATGTCGGAATGTACAAAGAGGAGGTCAGACCAATTCGTCTCAGGCATCATCATGTCAAAGTCGAATGCGTTAGCCTGGATGGTGATAGAGTTCTTGTTGGCTACAAGTTGCTCCTCGGCCATGTCAACTACCCCGGGACGAAATGCCTATAGAATAGGAAATGAGGAGCCCGCTGAGAAAGTGAGCAGTACAGCATACCATCTTAATCTTTAGAAGCGCTTCATTACAGTCATCTAGCAGATATTTGGCTTTCCTACTGTAGATACGAACAACGCCCAGTAAGAGCTGTCCACTCAACCTGAGTGCCATGAACTCGATCTCTTGGTCCATGATAGCCCCTAAAATTAAGAGAATTAGTGACCAGGAGAAGGTTAGACACAATTTTACGCACCAACTGATTCCTCTATGTCGGTCTGCAAGGTTTGGGTCTTGGAAAGCTTGCGCTCCATGTGTGCGGCAAGCCATACTTTTCCAAGAGGACCACGACGCGATAGAATAGCTTCAGAATAAAACTGAATAATATTGAGTCAGTAGATGAAGAATAAAGATATTATAAGCGCACCATAATGAAGGAAGGTAGGAGGTGTCGCGGTTTGAGGCGGAAAGCCGACGCGCTGTTGTCGAACCCTGATTAGAAGCACGTGACGAACTCGCCTTGTACATGAAACCCTAACTAACCCTAAATTTTCTAAGTCTTTCAGGCAACTGCAGTGAATGGAATGCTAGCATCCTCGTCCCGCTCTTCTTTTCAGCGCCTTCCATCATGTCTTCTCAAGCCTTGTCATAAAAAAGCTTCTAAATTACCTACTTGTAGGTTTTCTTTTCATCTAGCAGGTCCTTTTGACTTCATTCAAAGCAGGTCTTTCTCGCCAGCTTGCAACGGAAGTTCAATCCCGTTCAGATGAAGGAACATCTCCTCGGCTCAGACGCAAGCCATGGGGCTTTGAGACTGACTTTCATATTCAAAAGTCTCAAAACAGGAGCACTCTTGCACGCATGAACATGCTTCTAGCGAGCGCAGCTGACAAGTCTCAAGCAGCTCTTACTTTCGATGTACTCACGAGAATGAAGCGTGAAGGCATTGCACCAGATATCGATACCTACAATAATACCTTACGTTCTCTCAAGGGGTTCTCTAGTGGTGCAGATGCATGGGCCGTGTTTGACGATATGGTCTCGATAGGTGTGAAGCCTGATATCCAAACATTTAATCTCCTCCTCGAGGTATGCTTGCACTCCACTACTTTAATATTTATTTTGATCATTCCAATCTTCAGGCTCATAGGCATCGAGCCACTCACTCTGTCTGGCCCATAATACGGAAGATGGAAGAGATGGGGGTTGAACCCAATGCCACTACTTACACTCTCATTATCAATTATTTCCTCGCTGAGAAAAGTGTGGAGTGTGCCTTCCGGTACATTCACATCATGAAAACAAAAGGCATTGAACCCGAGCTACACATTATGCAGCAAGTCATCATGCTGGCTGCCCAAGAAGGTCATGCTCGCTTAGCACTGGATCTGGCAAGTTCTTTCGAGCTAGAATCTGTTCGGAGGTTGGAGCCGGCTGTGTGGATAAGTTGCTTAGCGTCTGCGGCTGAGTGTCTCTGGGTAGGTGTTTATCTGACGTTGCGAGTTCTACATCGTTCACATGTGCTTTCAGAAAGACGGTGTGCTCCAGTGCTGGGAATTCGCCGTTCAGGACCTCAATGTATTGCCAGATGAAGGTCTTTGTATTTCCGTACTGCACACTGCCGCTCGACACGGCCTGCCGGACTTAGCCACGGAAGCACTTCGAGCGCTCAAGACGGCTGGTGTAACATGGCGAGAACATCACCTTACGCCTGTAGTTGAAGCATTTTGCAAGGCTGGGCAAATCAAAGAAGCGTTCATTACCCTAGATATCATGCGAGACTCAGAAGTTGAAGTCTCTTCAGCTACTGTCACACCTATCGTCGCGAAAATCAAGGAGGATGTCGATACCTTCGATGCCATATGGCCTCTGATGGACGAAATGCACAAGGAGAAGACTTTGCATGTATCTACCCTTAACGTCGTCATTCAAGCCGCGGTATCCCTGGGTGATCTGCAGCGTGCAGTTGGAGCGTACAAAAGTTTCCCTGATTATGATGCCGTTGCAGATCTCGACACCTACCACCTGCTCCTCCAAGGCGCTTTGTCTGCACGTCACCAGCCACTTGGAGATCTCATATTCCACGATATCAGGGAAGCCGGTATTACACCTGATCAGCGAACCTTTGCGCTGATGGTCGACTTGTGTCTGACGTCAGATACCTACGAGGATGCGTTCGTCTACCTAGAGGAGATGAAGGGGGCTGGGTTTACACCTTCGGAAGAGACTTACACAAACTTAGCCTCGAAATGTGCTTCTATGGGCGACACCCGATATACCATCGTTCTGGATGAAATGAAGGAAGTGGGACATACCGTGTCTTCATCTCTTTCAGAAGAGATAACTACTCTCTTCAATAATTACATCAGCACCCATCCACTAGAGCAAAGTGCCCCTGTCGGTTTGGAGGGGTCTGCAAAAAGATTCATTGAGACTGGTGGTCTTAGGCGATGAATCTGTTAATACTCTGCTATTAATGTATGTTACACTTAACACAATACCGAGCTCTTGATTTACGATTACCAAGTATGTGTGACGCTGACGAGGCGCCGGAACTAACTTGGGTGTACATAGCGGCCACATAGTGACTCACATCATAAGTGACTTAGGAGCGTTATTCTCTAGAGTTTAACTATTCTTTTATTCGTCTTTACTCCTCCGACCATTACACTCGTCATGGAGAAACAAGAGAATCTGAACTTGAACCACACTGAATCTACGGAGCCGCATTCTGCCATTGATGCACCAGTACCCTTATCATTCCCCTCGTTTCTCCGTAACCCTGGCATCTCAGATCGATATGCCCACTTACGAGAGCCAAAGTCGAGCACCGGAAGCCCTCCAAGTTCAGATCTAAAGGCCGCTAAGAAGAACAAACGAGATGATAACGAGGGCAGACGATGGGTCAGACGGAAAGAGAACGGTTTGTCCGCAGCCTTTTACAAAAGGAGCGACAGAATGATAACGCTTTCATTCCAGCTCTTTTCGCTCACAACCCTCATATTGTAAGAGCTACAAAGAAGGATTACACCATCCAATTGAAACCTGTAAAGGCTACTTTTCCTGTGCCCTTGCCGCCATACCTTCCCCGTAACTCTAAACTGCCTGCTACATCAGCCCCCGTCCACGATATTGGCTCTGCAAATGCAGGCCGTTTCTCCCTAAGCTTAAAAGGAATGAGACGTGACTTGCGCAGGGCTGGTTTCCGTGCAGAACTGCTGGTGAAAGATATTGAGGCCGAGATTTTAGACTGGTTAGACGCCGGAGGCATTCTCATGGCCCCAGATCTCGCTGAGAGTGTCGACTTTTCCTCTGGGCGAGTTGTAGGGGACACTGGGTCCGTTTACGAGGTTTCTCGTACCCCCTTGCAGTTAATATGGCGTATCCCGGACGACGCCTTTGCACGTTATGTGGTGCATTGCTGCGCTCGATTTCACAGTGTTGTCAGCTTTAGTGAGTATGTATGGCTATGTCCATGTAGTTCTCCGCTCATATACTCTTGAACCCCTAGGCAAGGAAGTTTCTGGCCTTCGTTTGACATATCTGCTTCGACCAAATGTAACTCGACCAGACTATCATGCGGCTGCTATGCTAGATACTCCTCCAGTTACCGATCTAGACGATTTCTCACATTTTGGGTCTGACTCAGACCTTGCTAGTTCACTTTCCGAGCTCGGAGAGTCTGATATGGAATCCCGTAATCCTGGTTCCGCGCCGCACCTCTCGACCATTACCGAAAGGTCTATGCCTGCATCTCCCGTACAGCGTCCGACTCACGAATCAGATGTTGATGCTTGGTCAGTGATTGGGGACTCAGATGCCGAGGGCGACGATTCGGAGAACGATAATGGCCT
>RCHF01000554.1:0-10915 GCA_003987895.1 Neonothopanus nambi | reverse complement strand
TGAAGCTATTGTGAAGCTGCTGCTGCAATCAGGTGCAGAAATGAATGCTCATGGTGATTCTTATGGAACTGCACTCCAAGCTGCTGTTTATAATAAGAATGAAGCTGTTGTAAAGCTACTTCTGGAATCAGGTGCAGAAGTCAATGCCACAAATGATGAAGGTGAAACTGCACTCCATGCAGCTGCTTATAGTGGGAGTGAAGCTGTTGTGAAGCTGCTACTGCAGTCAGGTGCAGAAGTCAATATTCAAGGTGGCTTTTATGGATCTGCCCTTCAAGCAGCCACTTATGGTGGAAACGATGCAGTTGTGAAGTTGCTTCTGAATGCAGGAGCAGATGTGAATGCTGTGGGAGTAGATGTTAATGTTGCAGAAGCAGATGTGAATGTTGCAGGAGCAGATGTGTATGTTTCAGGAGCAGATGTTAATGTTGCAGATTCTGAAGATGGAACTGCTTCTGAAGCAACTGTTAAGAAGGGGCACTTTACTGTTGCAAGGTTGCTTCGAATGATGAAAAAGAAAAAAGGGTTGCCTCAAGGATCTAGTACAACTATTCAGGCCTCAGGTCTAGATAATAATTCATAAGTTGATGTTAAACTTTCTACTTTCCCTTTTAGCTTTCTGTAACAATTATGATTAATGTGATAGCTATTTTTTTTTACTGACTCCCAATTCTAGCAGTTAAAGCTTTGGAGAAGTCATCTGTTGAGTGTGTATTCTGAGGTAGAAGAATATATGACCAACTTGCGTCTCTTATCATCGAGAGCCCTTAACACACATGAAAGTGATGATAGGCTAATGTCGATGTTGTTGAGCTGTTATCATTATGACCTTTTAGTCAGCATCAGCCTGAGGCTCTCACGGACAGCTTCAGACAGCTTCCCGAACATCTGCGACCTTTTTGCTATTCCCCACGTCCGTTGTCCGCATCAATGCTCAATACATATTACAGCGCTCAGTACTCAGGCTTGTATCGGCACATGCACCATTAAATACTAAGCTGAAGAATATTGATGGGCTAGTATTACCAAGAATCCAAGGTCTTCGTATATCCATGATCATGCAAGATGGATCTCATACGACGCATCGTGAAATCGAATACAAAGTCGAGTGAGTGTCTTATGCTGTACCATGCTACCATGATATTCACGATTAACACTCCAAAAGTAAAATCGATACCAGAAGCCTGCTTGGATACTCTTAAACCTGAACCGTTTCTACCCCCAGAGCTCATAGAATCAATAATCGACGCCTGCGACGACAGAAAAACCCTCTTACAATGCAGTCTCGCAAGCAAACTCACCCTCCTCTCCTCCCGACGTTCCTTCTTCGCTCGGAGTCCCATCCTAATCAACCAAAATAAAGCCGCTCAAATCCTCCCTCTCATCACTTCGCCCTTCAGCACCCTACATCTCTTCAAATGTCTTGTCCTAGAGATAGATCTCCAAGCTGACCCATTCGCTACACGTCACTGGCCTCACCTATTCCTGAAAAACCTCTCTGCGAATCAAATCATCGTGAAGGACCTCAGAATTCTAGGATTCACACCAGAGCAGTTGTTGATGTTGAAACACAAATTGATTTCTACCTTTAAGGATTCTCTCACTTCGCTGGACCTTGACCTGCAACTTGTTAGGATTAGCGAGTTTGGGGACGACGAGTTACCTTATTGGGCGGATGTTATGCCAGATTTGAGATGGTTTCTTTGTGCGTTTGGGAACCTTGAAGAGTTGTGTCTTAGAGGGTCGGTGGATTGGTGGTCAGGCAGGACACCCAAGCCTGTTGCTCTTGAGTTTTGGGATTGGAGACAAAGTCTTATTACCGTCCCAGCTCAGAGTGGCAGTGACAGTTCACTGGCGTCCACTGGTGAAAGATCCAAGTCCAAGTCCAAGTCCAAAAAGCTGCAGAAAGTACGTGCTTTACAGCTAGTAGGCACAAACCAGATCGATTCCGGGTTTATGACGAACGAGGTACATCTACAACTAGTCCTCGATACTATCCGTCTTTCAAGTGTCCGAACACTTGCATTACCAGTTGGGAACTATCATCCCACTCGGACAAGAATACTCGAGATGTTATCAAGTGACTCTTTACGAATGCTTGAAACCCTCTCGTTGGAATTTCAGGGTGCTATCGAAGGAGGTAAGTAACGGTTTAAATGTTTATGCTTCGTCTAATTAACACCCTATACATCTTCTCCCTTTATTCACATAGGTCCAAACATCGACTTAAGCCACCTCCCCAACCTCCACACTCTCAACCTAACAATCCCAGGTCACCGATCGTACAACTCCCACATCTCTCAAATTATTCTTATCCTCCACACCATCCCCATCTCCACCCACCTCTCATCCCTATCCATCCTCTCCTTTTTCGACGATGCGGATAAATGCGCTCTATGGGAGGAGGTTGATAGGTTGATTCAAGACCAAGTAGGGAGGTTCCCCTGGATTGAAGAGGTGGTGGTTAAACCCGGTATGAGGAGGTGGTTTAGGCTTTGTGATGAAAGAGGTATTTTAGGGTTTAGGACGTTGGCGTATGAGGTTAGACGGTATTGAGGTTTCATGAGATGTAACTTAGTCTGTAGGGTTATGTATAAAATAGTTCATCCCCTTCGAATTTGTATGATGGTATATAGTCGCCCTTCACGACTCCAAAACAATTAATTATACTACAAACCTAGAGTACTTGGTCGCCTTGCCTTGCGTACGGCGTACAGCGTATACTACAACGTCTGAACGTTCGAATGTACGATGCATACATACTATACGACTGCAAGAAAAAGGAAAGGAGAGAAGGAAAAGTCCAAGACATAACGACAAAGTCCATCATAAACACAAAGAGTCCGAAAAAAAAGAGTGCAAGGGCTACATCATCCCGCCCACCTCCAACCTAATTATGACTGGTCAAAGACCACTCATCCAACGGCACACTCTTCACATCCCCCGTACCCAACTCCTTCCCACCATCCCCCCACTGCGGACTAAACAACACTTCCAACGTCGTCGTTCCCTCCCCAACCTCTATCACCACAACCGTAACACCAGGATTCTCCTGATCAGGCTCAGGCGGCGTAGGATCACTAGAAAACCTAACCGCCTGAGTCGTACTAAACTGTACCCCACTCCCAGGTGAGAGAATATCCATCTGAAGTGTTTGACCATCAAGTGTGAGTGTAGCGGAAGTAGGAGACGAAGTGGAAATGGACACTGTTGCATTCGTATGCATACGCCATTGCCAAGACGTGCTAGAAGTGACTTCACTTTGCAAAAGAACCTGCCTACGTCCATTAAGAGTTCTAACACCCCTCTTAACAGACGTRGCAGCACTCGAAGGATACGCCGAACTGATATCAGCAACCCAAAACGCCGTATCGCTTTCATTCAACGTTAAAACCGTACTTGCCCCCTGTTTCGTCCCGCTAGATCCAAATCCGAGTATCTTGGGCTCAGCAGTGACAAGCTGATTGCTTTGATTCACGCAAATGGTGTTTTGACCTTCAGTCATCTTACGGTAATACAACCACCGTTGGGAATCTTGTGCTTGGGAGGTGAAGTACCCGGGGGAATTGTAATCCCCTGAACCGAGTTCGCCGGCCCAACGTGTACCGAGGGCGTCCAAGACAAAGTCACCAACATCGAGGTCATTGTGCGTTTGGTGATCTTGGTTCCAGCCGGCTTTCATGGCAACGTAGAGTGCGTGTTGGTCTGTCCATGAGGAGCGCATCGAGACCCACTAAGAAAAAACAAAGTAAGTAACCAACACATAAAGACTCGGGAAAAAGAAGAGCTCTTACCTGATCCATCTCATTATCAAAATTCATATCCAACGCTCTCCCATCCCAAAACGCACCCGCAACCTGCGGCTCATACCAAAACATACTCCAAGGTTCAGCAGCATCCCACTGCTCCCTCTGGAAAAGCGCATACTCAGGTCTATCGAACGCCCCCGCATATAAGAACATCGCGTTTGCCGTAGTACTAAACTTGTTAGGTCCGTGATCACCGTAGTTGAATAGCGAAGTAGTGCCGAAAACGCCCATGTGGAAGTCACCGGTCTTGGACAAATCAGGGTTCGTATTGAGTAAACCGTAGTCACTACCGGTGGCGGTGATGAGCGCGCTGGACATCTCGGCATGAGCGGTAGTCCCAAAGTACCAGTAGTTCGCTGTCTCGGCCCATGTACCGTCACTCCAAACTGCTTGAGCACAGTTTGATTTGGCATTGTCGATGGTGAGCCCAAGAATTGTCTGGGCGTTCCCCGTCTGGTCATCACCAAGAACAGCAAGAGCAGCTAGCGTGAGACCAGAATTACAAACACAATTCCAGTTTCCTGTAGTGTTCGTCTTCCACCAAGCGTAAGTCACTGAGGGGTCATTATATGCGGCCACACCAAAGGACAATCCAAAGGTATTCAAAGCCGTGAGTATCTGGCTACGCTGGTCAGCAGTCCAAGCATCGTACAACCAGTCGTAAGCAATTCCCATCGCAGCTGCCATTTCAGCGAGATCAAGGAAATGATTAGAGTGCCATATGTCCGTTGCTGGACCGGAGGAAGGAGAAGAGGCGTTGGAGACCTCAGTCCACGCACGATCTACCCAGTGACTGTCGTTCGTCATGCGATATACATAAGCAAACGCCTTTATACGCATTTTGATTTCGCGCGAGTTGTCTAGGATTCCGGATGATCCRTCCATGTGGTAKACCACRGGTGGYAGAGGGTCGTAGACAGAGGCATTRTGGAAAATGGTATCGTTCCATCCTTGAAGGTAAGCATCAGAGGCRATGAAATTAGGMAGAGCGTTCCATTTATACTGAGGCGCGATAAGTCGAGGACGGTCTGAGCGTACAGATGTGGGGCTTGGAGAGCTAGGTGTGAAGGGATCGGATGGCCAGCTGAGATTAGAAGACGCCGAAGTGGAGAGGAAGGTAGGAGTRGTAAAAGCTGCGTTCGTAGTAGATGGGTATAGAGGCACCATGAACTCGCTATCCGTAGCTGTAGCGAATCTTCCCAAGGCGACCTGGGCACTCCGAGCAGAGCTCTCAGCAGCAGCAGCACTTGATGAACTCGCCGATGCTGCAGCGGCTTGGGTAGTGCTTTTGTGGTGTGCACGACTTCCAAGGACACCGCCGAGTACGGCAGCGAGTATCACTGCTACAACGACAACGGCTGGAATCCCATACTTCACCCACGGACTAGTTCTACGTTTTCCGGAAGAGTTGGGTGCGAACCCGGTGTCTTCTCCCACTGTCATCGCGTCTAGCAGAACTCTGTGTAAGCACATAGAATAAAGGCTACTAATAGTAGACTCACTACTAGAACTCCCAACCGCCTTGAAGAAAGCTCGAGAACGGCGAACTCGATGACGAAAACGACTGAGATGGTGGTCAAAGGAAGAATGGCAAACACTCCGCGTTTGGACCGTTCACATTTTATGGGCGTGGCGGGGATCTGAGACCCGATCGAATTCTTTGATGAGAAGTCTGCGAATCTCGAGTTTCGACTACTCACGTCGAGTGGAGAAGCCTTCCAACAAAGGGCCTTTCGTACTCACAGAACATGGGCGTCTCTGTGATTCTTTTCAGTATATTCTGTCTATAAGTATAGCAAATATTAGCTAGGTGAGAACTGCATTTCTTCACGCACCGGTCATAAACACCCGTGGCACTGGCGTTGACGGGATGCTGACAGGAATAATTGAACCTTCGATGGTCTTGGCATTCCAAGTTTCACAGCTCAACGTCGCCTGATACCTCTTGCTCTCCGTAAATAATATGGCCCGCCTAGCTCAATCGGATAGAGCGTCAGACTTTTAAGGCGGGTTGGTCCTTGTGATCTGAAGGCTGCGAGTTCGACCCTCGCGGTGGGCTAATACAACTCTCCATTATGGTGGAATAATTTTTTTTTTGCACTTTCAGTTGCTACAAGAAACGATGTTTTCCCCAAGATACGTGTGTATTGTACATTGTCTGTCACCCAATGTTCATTCAGCTTGTCCATACAACAGAATACTCCACGAAAACATTGGTAATAAAAAGCATACAAGTACTTGCAAAAGATACAAATTCAACGAAACCTAAAATAAAACATAGAGCAGAGCTACATTAATACTTTCACAACTTTTTTTTCTTCGACGCCCCGAGGATTGACCAACATTATCTGATAAACATCTAGAAAGTTACAGCTCTTCCTCAGGTTCCCACCTCGAGACCTTCCCAAGTGGCTTCCAATAATACTGTTTATACGTCTTCGTCACATTCCTCTTCCCTGCCCTAGGCATAATCGACACGATCAACGCCGCACGATCTCTGTCTGGATCACAGTCGGGCACATAGAAGTATCTGGATGAGAAGGGTATTGGGAGGTCCGAGTCGTCCTGTATAGAGGAAAGGGAAAGGTTCAGGAGTTGAATGGATGAAAAGACTAAAAGAAAAACCTTACCTTCGCACTACTCTCAATCTTCCCAAAAATCCCACACCTCTTCGCACCCTCCTCCATAACCCTCTCAAACTCCCAAACCCACAACACCTCATCCCGACTCATCCCCTCGACACCTCCCACACTTACACTCCCTCCTCGTCTCCTTATCCGTCCTTTTCCACTCCCACCCTCAACTTCATCTTCATCCCCATCCTCATCGAACTCAGACAAATCCAAACTAGCCTTCACCCGCTCCCTAATCTCACCCCCAAACCTCCCAAACAACCTCTTCAACTCCCCCCTCCGATTCGCATTACCCATAATCGATTTATACAACACCCGAGCAAGATGCGACGAGGCGCGGGACTGAGCCATAGTTTCAATCAAGAGACCTGTTACTGCTGCGTCAAGTGGGTGGAGTGGAGGAAGCGTTGAGTTGGATAGACGAGATTTCGATTTCGGTGAGGAGAAATTAGATCTTTTGGAGGGAGGGGAAGGTTTGAGTGGAATGTCATCTGAATCAGTATCCGAGCCAGAACTCGATTCAGATTCCGATTCCGATTCCGAGTTTTCTGATACGACCTCCCGTCGACGAGATTTAGCTTTCATCTTGGGTGCAGATGTTTTAGAGAACGAAGCCTTTGCTTTTGTTATCTTTGAGGTTCCAGCTCCTTTCCTCGGCTTCACTACTTCCTTTTCCTCCTCATCACTACTCTCAGAGTCAGATACAATTCTCCGCCCTTTCACACTCGCCAAGCTCCCCCGTTTCGAGGTCAACCCTTGACTCTCTTCAGACTTCCGCTGCACCTTTCTCTGCTTCCTCAAAGCAAGCTCAACAAAAGGCCTCATCTCCTCCTTCCTCAATTTCTTCTTCCCTTGCTCAGAAGACTTGCTCTCAGAAACTTTCACTAGAGCCTTCTTCTGAGTCCGATGGGACAGAGTAGACGCAGGCTCAGGCTCATCAATTGCACGTCTTTTCGCCGGTATCACCTTGACAGCGGCGTCTACATTCGAACGCTGTTCCTTCGGCTTCGACTTCGTCTTGACACTCGTCTGTGTCTGTACCTGCGTCTGCACCCCAACATCCTCCCCTTCCTCCACCGGACTCTCCGTGCGTACACGTATACCCGAAATAACATTCGCCAACTCCATCTCAAACAAAGGCGGCGGCGGGGTTTTCGTCTTCGAGCGGCTAGTTGGTGGCGTAGACAAGGTCGAGGGGCTGGAGACGTTGGAGCTAGGCAAACTGGAAAGAGACGATAGGGGCGATACGGCAAGAACAGGTGGGGAAGAGGCGAATGTTCGAGATCGAGAGGGTGTGTTGAAGCTTCCACTTGCGGCTACACCAGTAATAGCAGATGCCAAATCAGCCTCGAAAACAGGTTGGGAAGGGGGAGAAGAGGGTTTTCTAGACATTGTAGATGTAGATGCGACGAGACCTGTTTCTGATTGCTCGACCGCAGAGGCAGAGGCAGGAGCAGAGGGGATGACAGACCCAGAGGCAGCTGTCCCTGAGATTGCAAATGCCAAGCTCGTTTCGAAGGGAGGTAAAGAAGGGGATGGGGAAAACGATGGGTAGAACAACGGCGTAGATTTTTTGCTCATATTCATCTCTACATTTGAATCCTCTTCATGCTCGTCGTCCCCTCTCGACTTCGTCGTAAATGCAGACGCGACCACCGAATATTTCGCCGCCTCAGCTTTCACCTTCAAATTCGTAGCAGCACTTGAAACTGAAAGAGGTCGAGGCTTGTCTTGCTTCGAGGAAGACGCAGCAGGTGCCAGTTTGAACCTCTTCCCTGTCGAGGTGTCCAACTGGACCTCCTTTCCCCCCTCTAAGACCGCTATAGAAGGGATGGAGATGGCATCAACATTATCACTACCACTCGTCCTGGCTTTTTTCCTCAACGGCGCCTCATCATCATCATCACCCCTCTTCCCCACATCACGATCAGTGCCCCGATCATGCTTCTTAGAATTCTTCCCACCCATATCCGGATGTGAGTTGACAACTTCGCTCGTCCGAGATTTCAATATCTCCTTGCTTTTGCTTTTAATCGCTATCGCATGTTTAGCTGCACCAGTACCCGTGCCGGAAGAGTTCTTCATCCCGGGACCAGGTAGTGTACGCTTCATAAAAGGTGCGTTCTTCGCCGGAACTTTTCGAACGGTGACAGTTACCCTCGGGGGGACGGGAACATCAGCGCTTGCTTTCGTTCTGCTTCCCAATGCCTTCGTAATGACTGATTTTGATTTGTTTGTCTGTCCCGTGCCCTGATGGACATCCCGTCGGTCGGCAGGAATTCCCGGGGTGGGTTTTGGAGCTGATTCGGGAGGGGCAGTGGTGGGCATGGAGCAGGAAGGAACAGCTGGGGTGGTCGTAGTAGAGGTGAGAGAGGGGTTACCAACTTCGTTAGGCTTAAAAAGTGATGCCAAATGACGATCAACAGAGGTGGCAACGCAGTCCGCCTTTAAACGTTTTGCAGAGTTCGAAGATTTCCCGCGCTTTGAGGGGGAACACATCAATACATATGGCACCATCTTCGGAACTTTTGCCTTTTGTGGCGACCTCTGAACGACGTTCACGGCTATGTCATCGTCGAATAGATTGGCTGCAGCCGCGCCGTCAATAGCATTGGCCACAGAGCTTGAAGATTGACCTTCTGGATTGGAGATTGCCATCTGTGAGCTAGAAGTTTCGGGAGCAAGTATGGGGGGAGTAGGTCGTAAAGGTTGGTTTTTTAAGGCACTTCCGGCGAGGTCGTTAGCACGGGAGCTGTCCTCTGTGAAAGTCCCCACAGAGAAGTCTTGTGTCCCGCTTCCAGCGAATGACGCGGTCAAGTTCTGATCTCGAACTCGTTCGGCGGGCTCTTCGGATATCCCCCCTGGGTTCGCAATATTAACACTTGCCCTGTCTTTTCTGCCTAAAAAAAGTAAAATCAATAGATCAGTACGTATCCTACGGTAAATCAATATATCTGCGACGCGATAGGAATATATAAAAAGAACCAAATAGAAGACTAGTTGATATGATGGATGTGCTCGCAAACAAACCTCACCTGACACTTTAGACGCCGCCTCATGCAGCGATTGCAGCGATTCTAATCCTTGTGTCGAGTCTGATGCCCACGTATCGAGTCCACAGCAATCTGGTTCCTCTGCAGTGAGGGAGGCTTGCGTGGATGGTTGTGAGAGTACTGGACTGCCATTGCTTCCGGCATCATCACAGCGGCAGTATTGATCCAGCACCATCGGACTTTTCCTCTGTGGGGGCTGTTCCCTTAGTTCCGATGGGGTTCCAGTACGTTTCCCCTGCGTCTGTAGAAAAAGTATGAGAAACGTAGCAAATATAAACAAGTCAATCAATGGTGCGACATACCGGAAAAGAGACACTGTCAGCTGTGCCAATTTCGACTTCCACATGAGGGTCGACTATGCGGCCTGCGTCAGCGGATGAAGCCTCAAAGGGAGAGGGTGAAGAGGGACAATGAGGAGGCGAAGACGGGGGAAGTGGTGAGGAAGAGATATCAGGAGACAATCGCCTTGTTAGACCCGTTGGTGGAGACGTCGGCGGTTCTGACGCCTGCACGGCCTTACTGCACTTCTGTGAGGCAGGAGAAAGGGAGAGTCGTCTCGGTCTCGTATTTGATGCCTCCTCTTGTACCCACAGACCCCTCTCTGATGACTCCTGAAAGAATGTCCGACGAGGATACGGCGAGCATTTCGAGGGTGAGAAGAAGAACGATTGCGCAGGACTTTTCATATGGCCATGGTCAGACGGGGGGCGTTGGTGTACATTATGATCATGACGGCGAGGATTATGATCGTGATGGACAGGAGAAAGCTGAGAGTAATGGCAGTGATGATCATGCGTGTCATAAAAGTGTTGGTGCTCGTGTCTGGCATCGTTTTCGGAGGTATCGCCCCAATCATCATCTTCAATGTCCGAGAAATACCTTTGTGAATGACGAAGTTCTACGGGGCGGGATAAGGATGGTGATCGAGACCTTGCATCAAGGCCAGTCGAGTCCGAAGTGAAAGACGAGCCAGCGGAATACTTGCGACTCTTCGAGATGGGTGGAAGATTTACCTCAAGCTGGTGAGACATAGAGTATGTGGAGCTCGTACTGGAGGAATAATAATGATAATCGGAATGCCTCTCGGGAACAAAGTCATCCTTCCCGCCAAAAAGAGACTTGAAGCTCGGCAATCGAAGACGCGTGTCGCCTACATCCTGCTCTTTCTTCCTGTCCCTCGTAGGAGAGTCTATCTGCATTGAAACGACACGCTCCCTTCTCGAATCCATGCGCGGACTGCTGTCCACATATATACGCGGCTGCTGCCAGATACTGTCTTGCTGCCGGAATGGCGACGTAGAAGGTGGCGACGACGAGAGTGGGGACGAGCATTCAGAATCATATCTTCTTGCTGTACGCACAGGCGACAATGTTGATGAGTATACTGACAATGACATGGAAGAAAGCAGTAAGATGATGT
>RCHF01000553.1:0-28770 GCA_003987895.1 Neonothopanus nambi | reverse complement strand
GGGGAGCGGAGTTTGAAATTCCATCATTCAGCGTAACCTCAGCGGCACCCAGCGTAACCTTAGCGGCACCCAGCGTAACCTTAGCGGCACCCAGCGGCACTAGCGTAACAGCTACGCTGGGGGTTACGCCAAATGCTCTATGCCCCCCTAAGACCTCTCGCTTCCCCCACTAACCTCTCCAATCCAACTTTGATGGATCTGATTAGAGCAAGGGTATCAGAGTTAGACTGATGGACCGCATCGCTAATGGACGAAACGTGGTCCGGCGATCTGGAATTTGGAAGGAAGTTGATTGAACGGGAGTGAAGGGTGGATAATGTGCGGAGGGAAGAGGATAGGTGGATTAGAGAGAGTTGGAGGGAGGTCGTCTGTTAGAGAGTAGAAGTGTGAGTCGGTTAGAAGAGGAAGGATTAAGGGTAGGGATGAACACATACTTCTGTGAGGAATGTAGAAGGTTGATTTGGAGGTTGCGGTTTTTGGTCTAAGTAGTTCAAATTTCCGGGGCTTTCGCTTTCAACGGCTTTTGGGGTAGAGGAGGAAGTAGACATATCTGGAAGTTTCTTTGAGTATAAAGTGTTAGTTGTTTGACGAGGAAAGGTCCTTCGAAAGGAAAGAGAGGTGTGTGTCGAAGTACTGGACGATGCAGTGTTCAGATTATGTTCAAGGTTATCACGATGACTGTCTCGTGCCTGTTGGAATTATTTATGAATGTGTGATTTCGAGTTCCTCGAGTGTTACGAGTGGGGAAGAAGAATACATACCTTTGAGGCGACTGAAGAGCTTCGTTGACACGGAGACTCAGCTAGGGATGTTCGAACGGACTTGTAATTTTGCGGGCAAAAAGACAGTGATGTGGACTGCGGTGAGAATTGTGAAGTAGCCCTTGCAACGGGAATATGTACTTTTGACAATTCAGAGTGGAAAGGTGAGACTTCCAGCGGCGACTCGGATAAATCTGAAGACAGAAATCTTTGAATCGGAGCTGCCTCGGACGTTCCTGCTTCATAACCCTTGAGTGAATTAGTTGGAAGCCTTTCCAAAGATCTTGTCGCGGAGTCAGAGTAGCTTGAGGGTGATTCGGATTCAGATGATATTGTTTGAATGGAAGAGCTTTGTTGGGAAAAGGCGGAGGATTGGTGAGCCGGAGTTGGAAGAGGAGGAGGGGGAGTTGAGAGTTCAGACATTCCCTTGGGCGAGTCAGAATTCAGGGTATATGAAACTGGTGGAATCTCTAGAGTGAGCCGGGTGTCGCGCTGAGTAGTATCCATCAAGTCCTGTTTCATTAGATGATTATAGAATATAGTGCACACTTACTCGCCAAATGTTTGACATTCTATCTATCAGTGTTGGGCTGCTCGACCCTTTGACTTCGGGTTCCAGAGTGAAATTCGCGCTTTGTTCGAGTTCACTGGTGGGAATGATTTGAGCATCATGTTGAGGAGTCTATTGGAGTTTTTTTTTAAACCACGGAAGCGAACAGGAGAGACAATTCTTTATACTCACTCGCCAGGCAACCAATGATCTTGCTAGGACTTGGAAAGATATCATCGTGAACTAGAGAGTACTGAAAGTTCAAGGTTGACGGATATGGCCACGATATGTCTGCGTATGAAGTACAGCGTGCTGAATCGCGACGGAATGGAGTGGCGCAGAAGCTCGGGGATGCATACTTGTTATTTTTATATCAAAATTCCAGAGTTCAATTCTAAAGTTCAATAAATAGAGAATAAGGTCGCAAAAAGAGCACCTTATTGTGGCGAGTACAACGCCGTCGCTAGTCCTTGCAGTTCTTGAGGCTGTGTTGTGATGGAAGAAGACAAGGACAAAGGGAAATATATGTCTTGAATTCACCGAAAAAGAATGCAGGTTCTTCTGATGTGTGCTACATGCGCCCACAATGCGCCCACAATTACGCTACAAGAGAATGAGTGAACACGGTGGATGTAGCTGTGAACAGCGAAGGCGTACGTTCCGAAACAGCCTGGGTCGTTTATCAAAACTATTGTCGCATTCCGGCTTCGGGCTGCAGGATGTGTGGGAGTACATAGTAAGTCTCGAGGGTACATGGGTGGTGATATACATAGCCTGTCCAAGAGGTCTACAAGAATCCCAGAAATTAAAGCTCTCTTGCAGAGCGCCACATAAACATACAAACTATCAAGAAACAGGTACCCTAAGACCAAGACCCAGTCCAAGATCAAGAGCAAAAAACAACAAAAAATACACGTTCAGGCCATGTGAACCCCTCACTACCACTCTCTACTCCTCATAATCCTCGTCTTGATCACCCTCCCCATCGTCTCCGTCTCCGTCACTATCAACATCCAACATCCTGTATCGCAAAGGGGTCCTACTCGGTCTCTTCGACCGACGCACAGTCACAATGTTGCTGTTGCTGTCGCCGACTTCGACATCACTAGATGTTAAATGTAAACTCGAGCTTGGTGTCAGTGTCGATATCGGCCGCGGCGGTTCGGCTTCGTCGACGTCCATGGGTACAGGCACGGGAATGGGAATGGAAGTGGAGGGGACAGGTTTAGTTGAAGAGCGTCGAGAATTGAGTTCGGGGCTAGATTCTGATACATTTTTTACCTTCGACTTCAACGCGGATTTGACCTTTATTTTGGTAGGTTTCGAATCTGCGGCTCCGACTCCCGAACTCTGATTCTGATTCTGAGTAGACCCATTCTTCATATGTTCTACGAAGGCGTGATCGTACGAGACGCATTTCATCGCTATTATGTCGAGGCGCTGAGGGTTGGAATATGATGTTAGTAAACCGTTTGAGACTCGATATTGGAGGGATGGAGAAAACGATAAACAAAGACCGAAGCCGGAAACCCCAAAACAATGGTCAATGAGCGGCAAAACACAAAACGAGAAATGAGAAACGGAGAAAAAAAAAGAACAACATACCTCCTCACCCCTCCGAAAAGCCCCTAGCACATCTCCTAACGTAACTTCGCCCGGTTGTCCCTTTCCCTTCCCCTTACCTTTCTTACCAATCTTATCCTGCTCCGCACGGATATTTTCCGCAGTCAAAGAAATACCTGCCTTTCGCAGATATATTCTTGCACGAGTGGATGACCAGACGTCTCGTGCGCGGGTTAGGATGCAAGAGGCCCATGTTTCTTGGGTCTATAACCCAAGAGGAGGGGGAGAGAGAGAGGGAAGGAAGGGTAAAGTTAGTGATCGGATTCCTTGTTATAAAAAACCAACGAACCTTCTCCCCCAACCTCTCGAACTCCCTCCCACTCAGCTCTCCCCCCTTCCACAACTCATACTCCCCAACATAGTCCCACAAACTAGGCGTCTTACCCCTCCCACCATAATTAATAAAAATCGAAACGGGTTGTTGTTCCAAGATATCTGTACGTTTCGTTAGAATCACTCCGGGTGCTCCGGGGGTAGCAGGTAAGTTGGGGTTTTCGTCGAAGAAGGGGAAAAGCATTGTTCGCATTGTTGGTGTCTGTTTCGGGACCTTTTGAAGCGAAGAAGAGGCGGACGAGGACGAGGGTGAGGAAAAGATCGAGTTCGAGAAACGAGCCATGAGTTGATAAGGCGTGACATGATACAATTTATTCAACGTCATACGAGAAATTCGGAAGTTTGTATCGGGAGGTGGGTTGATAGTTAATGCTGGACCTAGCGACTCGAGAACTTGATKTTCAGAGTTTSCATCYGATTCTGAATTTCGTCGTGKTTCTGGTTCCGGGTGAAGTAATTCSCCRATACTAGCAGAAGAGGTGGCGGAAATAGTAGGATTGWTGACGGAAGCAGAAGCAGAAACAGAAACAGAGAWTCCAACCAACGACGAATTTGGAGAAGGAGGTTGGACAGGAACCCAAGGCCCCGTACTCAATCCCTCATTCGAGTTTGAATTCGACTCTTCGTTTGGGAAAGTGAGCGGGGTAGTAGGAAGGATATTCGAAGCTCCATATCCGCTATTATCCTCATCTACACCCACACCATTCATGTCGACATCCACACTACGATTACCACGACCGTTATTCTTACCAAAACCATCGTTGACTAGGACATCCTCACGAAAACCTTCTTGAATCGGATTTGGTGGAGGGTTCGTTGATGCAATCTAAAATGGATTTATTTATTCGTAAGCATGGGGGTTGTTGAAGACACAAACTAGACTCACGTTCATTTTTACTCCGAATGGGGAGACTAATACATTCGGTGAAACGTTTGGTGATAAGGGTGGTGGTGCGAGATAGAAAGGTTCAGGAGGATAGGCTAGACCTTCTGTTTCATCATCCAACGCAAAGTCATCGCTTAGTTTCTGCTAAAGGGAAATCCTAGCCTCAGTATCGAAAACACTTCCGCGTCAATTCTCGTGAAGGCGAGAAAACTTACTTGGGATGCGGAATTCGGGGGTACGCAAGGAAGTGATGACGATACTGTCGGTGGCGTATGCGGTAAACGGACCGAATCTTCTTTCAAGTCAGCATTCTCCAAGTGCGGTACACGTAAGATCGCCTTCGCAGGACTACGCGAAGAACTCTTCCGATGATCAGGGGTAGGAGGTTTCTTCAGCGATGTCGAATTGGAAGATGGTGGAGCGTTGAGTAGTTCCTTTTTAGGCCAGACAAAAGCTGCCGGAGTGGGTGTAAGGGCGGAATCTACGGAAGGAGACGTCTTTGTGTTTGAGACGGAGCTTGAAGTATTATCTGGAGTAACATCGATGGATTGGGTTGGTTGCTATGCAAAAGATAATAACGCGTTAGTTGGGCGAAAACAGACCGAGAGGTATCGTACCTTGGTAGAAGAGATGTTACAAAGTTTTTGTCGTTTGGATGGCTTCTTCAAGAGTGAATTTTCGAGGGTGCTGGAGTCCTGAAATAGGGATGGAGGCCTTTTGGCTGCACGAGGGTGCTGGGACTTGGAGATAGGGAGAGACGCGGTATTATACGACTCGGATTCGTCGCCACTAAGCTCAATCACCTCGCCATAGCTCGAAGACCGAAATGGTTTCAGCTGGTTAACGGAATAAGTTACGATAGCAACCAACGGACGAGACGGTATTCTTACCGTAACCTGGGCCATTTCACGCATTCTGAGTACCTCACCCTTCCTCTCAATGCTTCCAAGTCTCTCGAGTTCTTGCTTCAACTTGTTCGTCTCCTCCTTCCAAGCCTCTAACTCCTCTTGTAACAAAGCCTTCTCGCGTTCGAGATCAGAAACACGATATTTCAGCTCATCCTTGAGCGCGTTCTCGCGTGACAACGCAGAGAGAAGGGATTGACGCGTTTCAAGAACAATTTGTCGTTCTTCAGAAAGAAATTTTCGTGCTTCTTCGCGGTCAGATTTGAGTGCGGCGCAGGTAGTGCATTGGGTAACGCTGGCGTTGGACATGGATGGTTGGGCGTAAGAGGAAGAAGGAGCTGAAGTGAAAAAATTATTAATTTACATAAAATGCCGAGACCGTCCGGCAAGTCTGAGTGTCGATCACATGACTAAGTTCTTCCTACACAGCGCACTTCTTTGCTTTATACTGTGAAGTGTGAGCTTCAGGCCGACCTAGTTGTGGTGCTTGTCTTCACGCAGTACTTCCTCACAAACACCTAAATGACATGTGGATGGGACGGAGAAATTGAGAGAGAATCGAATCAAACATGGCTGAAAGGAAGCAAGGAGGATCGAGGATGCGGGAGCAGGAGAGGTGCCAAGGCCGTCGAATGGGAGTCTGAGGGGTTAATTATCTGTCATTCAATAGGTGCGCTTAATAGCCAGTAATAATAGTATCACCAAGGAAACTCACGTTCGTACAATACCTACAGACAATTCACGAAACTCTTAATTTCCTCAATCAACCGTTCTGCCGCTTCGACAGGTACCAAATGACCAATTCCATCAAGTACAGTCATCTCTTTCTTCGTCGCTTCAGGTATATTATTAAAAACCTCCTTCTGCACCCTCTCCACCGTTTCTACTCGATCCGTGCTGCCGACAACGATCTTTACAGGACACTTGATGGATGCGTACTGCGAAGCATAGTCCTCCGCCATGGCATATGCAGGCCAAGCTTGTCTTGCAGCTTCAGATCCTGATATAGAATCGTGCGCCAGAGCGCTCACGATATCATCCGTGACTGCCGTTGGATCACTTAAAAGCACGTTACGAATAACAAACTCGGCACTAGAAAGATTATCGTATGCGTGTCGTTGTTGTTCTTTCATCTCTTCAGGGAGGTTTAGAGAACCGAGAGGTGCAGGGGCGACGAGGAAAACCCCACGCAGACCTGGAGGAGCAGATTGAGGGTGAGAAGCGATGTATTGAGATACTTTTCCACCCATTGAATGACCTATTAGGATGTAGCCTGCTTTGCCTATAGGAAGGGTAGATAAGAGGGAAATTGTGTCTGAAGCGAGGGTAGGTATAGTGTATGATGAAGGGCTTGATGGACCGGTCGAGTTGCCCCAACCTCGGAAGTCTGGAGCGATAATGTGGTAAGAGGAGAGGTGGGGGAAGAGAGGGGCGAAGGTCGATGAGCTGCCGCCCCAGTAGTGGAGGAAGACTAAAGAAGGTCGGGAGGTCGTGTGAGCGGATGTTTTAAAGGAGATGGTGGTGGCTGGTGAGAGCTTTTGGGATAGGGTGCGTATGGAAGACTCCGAGTCGGAAGACATCGCTGAGACTGGAACTTTGATTGTAGGTGCCGGTATGCGAGAGGTATGCTTGCTCTTTCTCGTTCTTTTCAATCATCATGACAATGCGGTAGATTCTCGAGTCCGATATCGGGATGGGAGGGTTAGTCAAGCTATGAATCGTGTTTCGTCATCATAGGTCGGTGTTCTGTAAGCTTTCACCTTTTCTTACATAAAGGCAAGCATCAACTGTTCTGCATCCATCTTGTACGTTATGGCAGCGTGCCTAGGCTGCTTATTATGCCAAGTTGTCCACTTTTTACTTTGCCTGCTTTTTGTCTGCTTGTAGGAAACGTAGGTTGGTCCTTCGCCTAACACATGATGGTCAGCTAACGATAGAGGCATGGAAGCTATGAAGTGGACGCACCCTTTTCAGTTCTATTGTGCAGTGAAATTCGAAACGGCACAGACAGACCCGAAATCGGAGTATAAAGATCCGACCTTAGGGAATAGCATTTGCAATTCAGGTCTATCCAAGCTTCACGATAAAAAACCAGAAACAACTGTCGGAATTGAAAAGTTTCACTCAGTTAGGTCTAGTTTTTTTGCTCATACTTATAGGTCCATCCAGCAACTTACATATTGACGAACGCTTCCTGATCATCAGATTTCTGTTGGACCAGCTGATCATTCGTACATACATTCAGTCGGCTACAATCGGCCACACAGTGCAAGGTTTTAACTGCAAATAGTGGTAATAATGCTGCTGAATGATTGACAGTTGTCAAATCGTGGCCATGGTTGGTGGCGTACCGTAGTGGCGTATAAAACCTTGTGGAGACTCTTCTCCCGGGCCCAGAGTCAGAACCACTATGCTATCACCTACTCTCATCATAACGACAGTCCTCTCTGCTATTCGGCTCGTTGGGGCGGGACCGTATATCTGGCCAAATCACGTCATGGATGAGTTGGAACACTTGTTGGTTGATACTGGAGGGTTTAATGACGGAAGATTTCAAAAGGCTATTACGCCATGTTCGAATTATGTTAATGGAGCTCAGACTTTGGGGAGGCAGACTTCGGCGCAGTGGATAAGGGTGGCCTTCCGTTCGTGGCGTTTAATGTTGAATTTTAATGGGTGTATACTAATACTTAATTCTGAATCTAGATGATTTCGCTACGGCTGATGTATCAGCTAAAACGGGCGGGATCGATGCCTCCATTGGATTTGAAACGTTGAGGCCGGAGAATTCGGGATCTGCTATGAACGATTCGCTTTCGTTTTTTGCACCATTCGTCAATGAGCATGTATCGAGTAAGTCAGATCTTTGCCGTTCTCTGATTCATCTGATA
The DNA here is from genome assembly GCA_003987895.1 of Neonothopanus nambi. Taxonomy (NCBI): domain Eukaryota; kingdom Fungi; phylum Basidiomycota; class Agaricomycetes; order Agaricales; family Omphalotaceae; genus Neonothopanus; species Neonothopanus nambi. The sequence continues at coordinate 20,821 of RCHF01000553.1, read as the reverse complement.
GCTCACGCGGTCAAAATTAAGTGGCAGATTTAATTGCACTGAGTGTTGTAATGTCTGTTGGGACATGCTCGTCTCCGAGTATTACCATTCCTCTTCGTGGTGGTCGAATAGATGCTACGGAGGGTGGTGCGTTGGGTGTTCCGGAGCCGGAGACTAATATAACTACTACCCTCGCTCAATTTGCGCAGGCGGGTTTTAATCAACAAGATGCAATCGTATGTTGAAGTTTTTATATATCACGAACTTGGAAATATTCAGCTGAATTGAACAGGCATTGACTGCATGTGGCCATACGCTAGGAAGTGTTCATAATGGGGGGTTCCCTCAAGTTGGTATGTGGGTATATTCATACTGGAAAGTGAATGTATAGCTGAGCTTCTGCATGATGAAGTGCCACCGAGTGCGGTTACTCCGAACAATACTGGAGGTGCTGTTCATTTTGATTCTACCGTTACTCTTTTTGATATTGATGTGTAAGTTGCTCCTATGCTCATATAAACTTGCTAAACTAACCACAATTTTAGTGTGAATGAATATCTTAGCGGCACCGGACAGAGAGGAGGTGTGTATACCATATTCTTTGAATCTTGTCGAAGATCCCTAAGGGTTTTTTAGGACCACTGGTGACTACTGACAATGTCACTGTGCGCTCTGACCTGCGTATCTATGAGTCAGACAACAACGCGACGATGAAAAGGTATGTAGTCGGAACTCATCCATGGATTCAACTGATCACGGATACACATCATTCAGTCTTGCAAAGTCTTCAGATTATTTCATCTCTACTTGCACTTCTTTACTGGAGCGCATGATTAATACCGTCCCCAGTACCTCTACCTTAACAGATGTCATCGTTCCGAACGCTGTAAAACCTGTGAATGTTTCCTTGGATATATATGAGGACGCAGCTTTAAGATTTAGTGGGTTTATTAGAGTAAGTCCAGTATCTCTATGTTGGCGAGCAGCATGCGCGTTACAGATGACTGATATGAAAAGATAGGTATTATCTAACGCTCACATGAACAGTTCAAATGTGACGTGAGTATGCTTTCTTCCGTCTCCTTCGCTTCAGCACAATGACTAACAATCGCTACAATCAAGACTTTCATGGTTATCACGCACGGGACAGTCTTCCTCTAATTTCACAACCGCGGCCAAATTCGATTCATCTCAGACGGGAACTAGCCTCTTTGGAGACACTTATTATTACGCTTTTAACACGACCGTCGACCCGGGCTCGGGAATATCATCCTTTAAGGTGACTATAGCTGACTCAGACTCGGACGGGTCTAATACGACCTATTCGAATGAGGGCTTTGGGTATCCCGTCGAGGATCGCGCGTTCATCCTGAAAAGTAGGAGTAGTGTTGATAACGATGGAAATGCTGTTGTAACAGCCGCGGTATTCGTCATTCTGCGTCAGAAACATAATAGAGACTAACCCACTTGGATATAGGTGATTCAAAACTCTCCTGTTACAAATATCACCGCAATCTTCTCAACTCCAGCTCCTCAGAACGGTATGTTTTGACTCAATATTTTGTAGTCGAGAAGCCTAAATCACGAACTTGTCATAGGCACACTCGGTCCTAAGATCACTCACGTATTAATACCTCTTTCAAAGGATGGCGATTCTTTGGCTTTATATGATTACGATTTCTTCACTGGCTCCACTAATCTCGCATCCTCCGGCAGTATAATCCAACAAAACGTAGTTGAAACAAACGATCTCGCATACGTCGGTAGTCAATTCCAAGGAACCAGAGAAACAATCGGATTTGAGGTTGTGAATGCATTTCAGATTTCGGCGGATCTCGTTACATCATTTGAGGGTGGAGAAGTAGCTCGCGATGAGTTCCGGAGGTTGAAGGCTGTTTAGTATTCAGAAATTTGAACTGAATTTGAACTGAAGCTGTTGATTCACTGCCAGTTGACTTTATGGTTGCTTACTCGTCACTGGAATAGTTTCTTAATACTCTTCCCTACGGACATTAAGCATTGCGCTAATACGTATATTTCACCCAATTATGCATAGTATCCTGACTCGCGTGTTTTTCGTGAGTCTTTTCGTGCAATGCATTATGCAGCGCTACAGGCTCTACCGACGGCAGGCTCCTCCGAGCGCCGAAGTCCGGATCCGGTCCAAATTCGGATTGCCGCCAGGCAATTCCGGTCACGCGTCATCAACACCAGTCATGCCTTTACCGTCACTAGCAGAACAGGACTCGCCATTCTTACGCTCTCTTAAGGAGGAAGTTCGATTTCTTCGTGAAGAAAGAAACAAGTACAGGGAAGATGCAAGTGAATTGAGGCAGAAACTCGTGGCGTCGAAATCTGAAGTTGAGAAACTTTCGTGCGAGCTCGGGGATCTTAGACGTGAATATGAGAGATTGGAAGCTGTTACGAAGGTGCGTGCAATTGAAAGCTGGAAAGATGTTCGATAAAAACTGAGGGTCTATTAAAGCACAATACAGCCTCCGGCAGCTCGATCATCATGCAGTCAGACGAAGGTCTGTCACGCTCAACTAGTACTGAAAGCGTTAATGGTGGAGTCAGTACTCAAAATCGGTTAACAGTGAGTACCATGGATCTGAAACAAATCGAAGTTATATGCCGAACCTTTTTAACTATCTGCCTAGACTCCATTGTCTGTTAATCAGATCGACAGCGTCTCTCTCATCACAGCAAAGACGGCAATTCTGACCAATTTACATAATCCTTCGCAGCCAGAACCTGTCAAGAAGGAGGAGCTTCCTGAATCTATAGGGTCTCTGGGACACGAAATTGCTTCAATTGTGGCAGAAGTGAGTGTTCTTTGGAATATGGAGAGAATGTTCCGCACTGAAGTGAATATCATGAACTTGTGAAGCATTTCGAACAAACTCCATCTAGAGCATCAATATTCGATCTGTCTATTCCCGCTGTGCTTTCACATGCCCCTCGACCACCCATTTCTCCAAGTTCGACGACCTCGTTGAATCGGCAGGCCAATGACGTCTCTATAAATGCAACCCATAGGCAGTCCTCGCCAAGAGCGCAGCATTCACAACTTCCTGCTTCAGCGAGGGCATCGGCAGTTGCTCCTGCACGGTCTGTGCAGTCACGGCAGATAGAAGACTCTGTATCTTCAATAACCCTTCTGAAACCGCAGGGGAATCAGACCACTGACAGCGCTGGCAATGGGCTTTCTTCAAGTATGTCAGGTAGGCTTATGGGGGTAAGAATGGTTTCAACTACAGGTAATGTTCCGCACTGAACATGTGGACTGGATTAGGACTCGCAAGCTATCGTGACACGAACTCCAACCCCAGCTAGGGTATCAGTGGTTATTCCTTCTGCTACTCGGGCTGTGCCGTCACCACGGCTCCTTGAGAATCTTTCGTCAAGCTCTTCAAATGGAACAAAAGTAAGCATTGTTATTGAAAGCGGTGATTTTACGGACTACTAAATAGGATTTGAATCTATAAGCATTCGCAAGTTTTGAAACCACAACCTCCAATTTCGGGTAGGATATCGGTGATTGCACCTGCTAATAAGATTCCTACTGTGCATTCATCCGAATCGCGGCCACAAGAATCTCCGAGTTTCACAGTTCCGTTGAAACGGCGGTTCGATCGGGCTTCTATTAATGATAGCCAGGAAGAATCTTCGTCTACAGATAGAAAGAATGACGGAAAGGCAACTAAAAGGCAAAAGACTGATGCTACGGTATTGCATTCCGGTACGAGCGAGAATTATTTCTGAGATGAGTGGTATTGAGAGACTGATTAGGGTCTGTTGCTGAAGAAGATTATTCAGGAGACGAGAGAAAGAAAGAAAACGAAGCGAAAGCAATGAAAAGTGAGAATACTATTCATAAAGGTGAGGAATGTGAATTCGTTTGTCTGCTTGGTCTAAACTTGGAATGGCAGCGCCACGGTATAAGTTTCAAGTATGGATTTCGTCGCATTTCTTTCTAGATCATCACGTTCATTCAATTTTTCTGGATAGCTCTCAGTTGAAGATAGAACGGCACTCCTCGGATCTGCAGTAGATATCCCCGTTCAATCAGACTCGCAAGCACTCGAAGTCACGTACGAGTTCCTAATCAAAACTTTTGGCGGACAAATCTGCCATGGAAATCAGAACTATAGTATACGGGTAGACCAGGAACAAGACCACAATACACCGTCTGATACTGGCCATACTGGTCGTGTGTTGGTTCTCGCATGGGGAGGTTACACGCTCGATTCTTATTTGCCTCAAAATGCTGGTCAAAAAGGTCTTATGGTTGGGCCAGATATTCTAGAGACTCTAATAGGCACTACGTGCAATCTATTCGTTCTAAAGAGGTCCAAGGGCCAGACCATGATATGGACATATGTTGGTCGTTACAGCTTCTCGGTCTGTGGAAAACTCACGAAAGAGCAATTTTCCGCACAAGGTAGTTGGGTATGAGGGCGAGAGTAATTTTGTGCTGAATTGTTCGTTCTCATTGCATATTTACAGGTACAACAAAAACTAGCTCGCCTCTTGCTCGATACGGGCTCATTGGTAAAAGCGTATGTTGCTATGCGAGCACGAATTGCGCTTTGGAAACACTTCATTACCGCATCCCCCAAGAATATCGAGCAAGAAGTTGCTGATATCGAAAGAAAGAATCCACTCCCGCTGACCGTTGACCAAGTTATTAGTTCGTTGAAAGCAGGGAAAGTGGTGAGTTCCGAAATCATTTGTGCATCTCCTCGCTGCTCTTGATGACAATTTCTCTGGTGACCCTAGAATTTTGACATCATTCGATTAACATGCGTGGGCTTTGACAATGCCTTTGCAAGCGATGTAGCAGGAAAATGGGAATCTTGGTCGAAGAAAGAGTCAGCAGCCGATGGATATCCGAAATTTGAAGTATCGGAGCGCAAGGAGAGTAGTGCGGGTACTTCAGATACTTCATCCAGTCCAATACGACGCTCGAGTCGAAATATGAATTCGCCTGTCAAGTCGTACTACGAGCCTCCTATTGCGAGTGTACAGGTACGAGCCGATGATGATGCAGACTATGTGGATAGCGAGAGTAGTAGTAGTAGCAGTAGTAGTAGCAGTAGCAGCAGCAGCAGTAGTAGTAAATAGTAAAAACGGATGTTATCATAGAGCTGAGTATTGTATGATCTACCGTGTATGGATATATCCATCATTCACAGGCATTTTATAACAAAAGTTTTTGTACTTCTTCCGTTGAAGCGCTCAAGCTCAAGTTTGGCGCAAGTTTGGCGCGTAGGCCGTACCACGATGCCGCCGGCTTCCGCAGACATTTTCGGACTCCGCTTCAATCCTCTGCGTCCATAGCTGCGGCGTCTGATTAGGATGTGCTACATATGTACCTCGATGAACGCCTTCACTACTTCATCATCTACCGCTCGCTGAATATCTGAAACCTTCCCGCAATATTTGAATTGTGGCGTATGACATAACAATCATCAACATTGATATCAAATTTTGGAGACGCGCCCAAAAATAATTCAATTACCATTGGATGACTGCGCACCGCACACGGGGGAGATCTCTCGCTGCGGTTGCGAGGCCTCGAACTTGAACTTCGATGCCCTCTCAGCTTTAGTACTTTCAAGTTTTTTACCCTCGTTCTCTTCTTTGCCGTAGCCATGAACGCGCTCTCGTTCAGTAGGAGGAAGTACGTCGTGGTGCTGTTCTGTCTAGTGAGTGTTCTCAGGCTCTTGTTTTTATCCGTCTTGGACGCTCTTTTCAAGTAGGAAGAACTGACGAATGGTTTTTTCAAAACAGGTCGGTGTACTTTATATGATGAGTGTCCTGCGAGACGACATTCGTCGGTTGGTGTCGATTGGGTCAACGTCCTCGACAGTGGCTGTAGAGAAAGGAAGAGAGGGAAGCACGTCGTGGAAGCCGCCACGACCAGTAGGGCAAGGCAAAGCTAATGCAACGTTGGTCTTCTTAGCGCGAAATTCGGATTTGGGAGGTGTGTTGTCGAGCATGGAGCATTTGGAGAGGCATTTCAATAAGAATTATGGGTATCCGTGGGTGTTCTTGAATGAGGAAGAGTTTACGGAGGAGTTTAAACAGTGCGTTTTTGGCCTTTTCCGTCGCTCTTTTGTTTTACTCAAGTTTTCCCCCTCTGTGCCGTGTTCATGTTGTAGAAAAGTCTCTGCGGCTACGGAGGCAAAAGTTTCATTCGGACTTATTCCACGAGAACATTGGTATCAACCTGATTGGATAGACGAGGAGAAGGCGACTCAGGGCCGTCAGAAGATGAAAGCTGCAAATATCATTTATGCAGGTCGGTCGTTATTGCCTCAAATCCTCAAATCAGTCAGTTTTGATCAATACTGATGTTTCTCTTGTGTACCTTTCAGATAACGTTCCTTACAGGAACATGTGTCGATTCAATTCTGGGGTATCTATCTAGCCAATTATCCCTTTGGCTTTGGAGCTGACGAGCGATGCTAGTTCTTTTTCCACCATCCGCTCCTTCAACCATACCGATATTACTGGCGAGTCGAGTGCGTAATAGGTTGCATCATGATATTTATTCAAGCTCTGACACATGATATTCATCCAGGCCTGATATCCAATACTTCTGCGATGTAAACTACGATCCTTTTGATTATTTGAGGGATAATAACAAAATATATGGTGCGTTACCCATATTTTCATTTGAATGCCCCTCATTTCATCCCATAGGTTTCACCATCTCGTTCTACGAATGGGAAAAGACCATCCCGACGCTGTGGGATACCGTGAAAGGTCCGTACGCGTTTTATTATTCATTAATCTATATTCACGGCTCTTACACTTTCCAGAGTTCATGGCTCAATATCCCCAATACATCGCTAAAGAAAATGCGATGAATTATCTTAGTGATAATGGTGGGGAGAAGTATAACTTGTGTCATTGTGAGTGGAATTATTCCTCAGCGCTGCTAGCTATGCTATGGAGTCTAACGAGTGAGCTCGTTGCACCCCCTTTGGTGGTGGTTATAGTCTGGAGCAATTTTGAGATTGCGGATATGGACTTCTGGAGAGGGGAGGCGTATCAAACTTTCTTTAAGTTTTTGGATTCGAAGGGCGGGTTTTATTATGAGGTGTGTTATCTTCTTTCCTTTATTTCCCCTTTTATACTTCCCCGCTCCCGCCCCTGTCCTRYGTTTCTCCATTCGCGTCCCCGTCCTATACTTCCGCGTTCCTGTCTCCTTCCTAGTATTACCATTATATTTCCCACCACTACCCTATACCCACTACGCCTTCTATTTTTGACTGGATACGACATGGTCTGATCTTCGTTTTTTTTGCTCCTTCGTACAGCGCTGGGGAGACGCACCAGTTCATTCTATTGCCGCCGCACTCTTCGCGCCGAAAGAGAAGTTACATTTCTTCAGAGATATTGGGTATAGACATGAACCGTTCCAGCATTGTCCGAGTGGAGATGATTGGAGTAAAGGAAAATGTTCATGTAATTCTGCTGATACGTTAGGTATGGGTTTTCCCCCCTTCTTTTCATTTGCTTTTTGGACTTATTTTCTGCGATGCGTAGATTATAGGCCACAGTCGTGTATTAAGAGATACGAGAGCCTGTTCCAGTAATTCGTCGGGGAAGTATGGGAGAGAGAGGGGGTTGACGCGACCTGTAGTACCCGAGCTTAAGTGATCAGCCGGTCACTGGTCCTTGAACTGCGATTTGTAGACGTATATTGGACAATTTTCCTGATAGTACATATCTAGTAATAATTTGCATTGTGTTGTGCTTTAGAGTAACCTATAGTATGAATGACAACTGTGTATAAAGATGCTTCAGACTTGCATAGTATGCTATCGTTTCTCATAGATGTCAGCGCTCAGAGTCATCTTACTCGGGTCCTGTCGAAGTCGAATGCATTGATAGTTGGACAGGCTATGCAATGGGTAAGGTTAGCACTAAGGATGACAGAAGTCCAACTATACGTGAATTTGCGTGTCGACATCCGAGTTCTGCCTATCAGGGAATGACATCTTCAATGTTTCTCCGTAGTTCATAAAAGGGCGCAACGACGCAATTGCAGAATTAAAGAAACTCGAAAAAAGGTTTTAAGAATGAAACTCATCGCGCTGCTCGTCGTATGCTTGTCTTCTCTTGTTCTGGCTAGTCCCGTCGCACAGGGAAATATCGAGCTTGAGGTAAGTTTTGGTCTTTTGTGTTATGAATGATATGAAAAAATTGTGTTGCGTTCGTGTGTGTAGATTAGAGAGAATCCTGGAGAAGATATTGTCGATCCTTGTCCTCCAAGGCTCATTTGTTGTAAGTGTTAGTGAATAATCTGTGACGTCGATGGTCATATGTTATTTTGCAAGCACAGAACTGATGATATGAAGCTTTCCGTCGAGGAGGTGGTGATAGTATTGATGAGAGGAGAATTATAAAATCTATACTTTTCAAGATATATTGATTCAATGACGATGTACAAGTGACCATTGGGATCGGGACTATCAGCCTTGTATCTACCGATAAGCGTAGTAAGCCCAGTGTAAGACACTCGTTTCTTTCAGCAACAACCAGGGGTCGCAACATTCAAAGGATGAAACGACCTTCAGCATGCCCTTGTTCTGTCGCAAAACTTTGACGTGCATGGTACGTCAACGTGTAGAACTGACAGCGGGGGGGAATATGATAAGCGGACCTCCATCCGGGAATCGTTTCTGGCAGGAAATGCAGTTCAGGACAATATTTAGGTAGAAGAGAAGAGAGACGCACTTTGGGATCTTCGCTCTTGTCCAGTGATAAATTCATATCTCCATTTTCGCCTCCTCATCCTCTGCCTGTTCATCCATACTCATCTTCTCACCCTCGATTTCATCGACATCTTTCACCTTCTTCACCTTAAAGCTTTTTGTCGGTGAGGAAGCGGGCTTCGTTATCTCGCCTTCTTCCACCAAGCCTTTCATCCGCTCCCAAACTTCTTTCGCTGCGTCGCGTGCAGCAGAACGGGCTTCAACGATACTGCTCTCATCAAATGAAGGCGAATATGAACCGAGAGATCGCCAATTCGACCATACGCATGTAGCTAAGTGAGAAGTACGAGGATCGGTGAATAAGAAGGCGAAGCAACCTCCTGCAACCAATGAAGACGTGTTCGTTGGGGAGACGATGTACGACGGGTCATCTTTGGAAGATTCGGCACGACCAATTACGATGGCACAGACGACACCCCGCATAGGTATCGAGCCTGCGTGTAGGAGTGCCAGCGTACATGCGTTTATCATCGACGCCATGAGTTCGTCCCTCCTAAGACCATTTCCTTCACGTTCCTTCAAGGGTACGAGAATCTGCACAACGAGCTGTAACAAGGTTCGAGGGTTCGCTTCTAGGATTACACCCGTTTTCACGATCTCCGCGATTTTGGCGGCGTAGAACTTAGATTCTGTGCCCGGAGCATTGGATAGTGGTCGGACGTGAACGTCGAGAGTTGATTGTGAGGGTTGTTCGGATGCGAGACGAACTTCAATAGGACCTGATAGAGAAGAAAGGATTTGGGGATATGAACCAAAACCGAAGCGAGCTGAGGAGTCGACGCGAGAGAGAGAGTCGAAGGAGAGCGTTACATCTAATACCATGGTCGTTTTTCACAGAAAGACACGATTAGGTAATGACATCACGCGAAAAAGATTAGGTAACTCGCCACACGCGATATAGTATCCAGCCGTCTAGTAAGAACTGTACGAGCATTGATTGATGAAGTAGTGGTAATCTGGGGTGTATAATTCTGACCCGCTGGGGGTTCGACTCCCCTTAATGTAACAATGCCCTCTATATGCTTTCACTTTTCGAACTTATTCCGTTTGTCTTGTCATAGGATCCTAATCTTCACGTGAAGCCATCACAAGGTAAGTTATAACACATCTCAGAACTACATAAGCAAGTCTTCTTCGAGCTTGTTGACATGAGAAATCGAATAAGGGGAACTTACTTTTGAAGGGAATGTCCAGAGTTGGGGCGCCAGTCCCGAGCGGTTCGCATGCTGACAGAACCCGGAGACAAGTGGGCTAGAGAGATTCTAGTGCGTGCGATGACCTCGAGGATGCAGGGTACACTAGCTCATAAAGGATTAGACAGATGATTTGCACGCCCTCCCCTCCCTCCGCGGCCGAAAGGCGCAAAGTCCGACCCGATAGCTGGAAAGTGCCATGACCACGGAGGAGCGGTTTACATTCCGACCAAAAGCCCGGGGAACCACCTCGTTATTGGTTGCCTTGTTCACACAGAAACTTATCGTCTTTTGAATTCCTGCGGAGCCTCGGATGGCTCCCCATTGCGTTACTGGAAAACTAGTGACAGAATGCATGGGTCCATCAGGTGCTTGAGTGGACCGTCAGAACCGTCAGAGCCGCATCCGAGCCGTGTCCCCATGGCCCGTCGGTTTTCTGATGCAAAGAGTAAAGAAAATACTGACGGGGGCGCAGTCCGCCACCGAACCAATTTGGAATTCTTGAAGAACCGGTGTCCTGGGGGCTGAATTGATGTAAGGTGTATATTTTAAGGTGAAGGAGCTCATGATCAACTTTTGGCTCAGTACATATCATGATTGCTATGATTTCTCAGGATGGACATAGCCCACCGAAAAGCCGCCAACCCGTCACACCTACACATGTGTCGGCAAACCTCCAGATTGGGGCAAAAGCAATAATACAATCGGAAGGGGAGTATCGGTACTTTATTACGAGAGCCCAAGAGCAAGGCACGGGATGTAAAGCGGGATTACTTATACATAGCTGATGCCCGCAATCTATCATCTTCTGTTACTGTAATTCCAATTGGAGCATCAGTCCATGTAGGCTACTTACTACCCAGCGTATATCAAGCGATTTTGACCCCTAAGGCGTTTGTTATTAGTGTAAGTACTTGTTTTATAGCAAAAACTCTTTGCTACATACTTATTAAATAAGTATCGAGTTCCCGGATATCTTTGTCATAAGTCTACGGGTCATGAGGCAAAACGACATGCGCATATCACTTCGGTTTCGTAGGCCCACAGGCGGGCAATACCGAAACTATAGTAGCAAACGATGCGCCTGTAACGTGTGCACATGGCGCACAAGTTCCGGGAACCCATCTGATTTTCCCTGCGTACCGATGTCCCGATTCTGCCAAATGCCAACCAAGTCACCATCATGAGAATCGCGTATATGTGGGAACTACTCAGTAGTCGTTCTGTTCGGTTGAATGGATGGTGTGAGAGGTGTTGTATATCAAAGCTGCTGAGAAGAAAAGAAATTAAATTCGGGTGAATGCTGGCCTTGGGACATACATACAATTCATGAGGATTGTTTCGCGGCAGATGTACTAGGTAGCCTGGAATTTCGCCCTTTGCGGAGGACCGTATTCGTCGCAAGGTTCAACATGTAGCAGCCGCAGCCTGTACCGAAAAATGGTTTCAGTGAGAATTTCAATACAGGTTTCGTCTTCGAATGTGGATAAACCGTCGTTGTCGTTTCAAATCACATTTCGAGGCAACATGAGCTTCGTCTGCAATGTCGGAAATCAAAGTGCAGCTCTTGGGACAGTATCTCGATGATAAGATGGAAATTGGTGCATGCCAGTAGCGTCAAGGTGAAGGAATATTCGATCGCCAGGCTGAAAGTCGACTTCGCCTCCGCTTCTAGTATGATGAGTTCGTCTGGAGCCTTGCATACTTCCGCGGTCGGACAAGTTGGGTGCACCATTGAACGAGAATTTTGAAGTGGCTGGACCTGGTGATAAATTCGTATTCGTAAATACTGTGCTACATACCTACAAAACCACAAAAAAAGATTCAACGGCGCATGATTCTGTGATCGAACTTCTTTGTTCATGTTTCAGTGAATATGGGAATGTTCTGATGGTATGTATGGGTCCGGCGGGTCCTAGGAGTGAGCCAATAAGATACCGAAACTCAAATGCATTAAAAGGAAAGTATGAGAAGACCGCTCAATTGTGCCTCGCGACAACAGCGTGTAGCCAAGCACCGGGGGGGGGCTGCGATGACTGTTATATATGGCATTTGTATCACAGAAACGAAGTCTGAAAGATGGAATTACGCGACTCGGTGCTCGTTACGCTGCATTAGGACAAAGAACTCGGGATGACGGACACAAAGAAGCTGTCTGACCTGGTCGAATATGCAGAATTATTCTCACTCTGCGAGGTGGTCAAATTAGACACTCAGAAAATATCACAAGAAGGCTTACTTTGACGGCACGAGCGTGTTCTCGCACCTTCAGGGATTTTTACGATGCCTATGTACTCGAGAGTGAGGCTTAGCAGCTTCAGCCTGTAGAATCAGTTAGAAGGTGCTTACAACAATGATAGGCTTTTCAGGTATTTTTCCCTGAGCAGCAGCCTCCTCGGACTGAGGCTTTTGAATGTGACGGAAAGGACTGACGTCTAGTAATTTTTTGATGGCTGCCATAACCATGATTGGTGAATACTTTTCTATGCTGCCGACCCATTAGCAAGGACCTACGAATATAAAGTTTGTCTGACACTTTACTTTGCGGCGGCATCACAGCAATGAAAAACAAGGAATCCAATGGTAAGCATGAGTTCCTGCTACTGCCATAGACCTTACTGACCTTTGTGCATCCTTTAGAAAACGACCGCAAAGAGCTCCATCGAGAACGACGACAAAGTGGAGGCGGCAATTGCCGTAAACCTTGCAAAGCCGCCCTTATCAAGATAAATCCATTTGGAACTGATCGGCGATAGCGCCGCGGTCAGTATACTCAGTTCCAGCACCCGTCTTCCAGTACTCTTTGCGGCAGTGTGCGCCCTATTCATCAAGAACTGGAGAGCACATAGGTACTACCAGGTACTGGCAAGATTGCTACTCAACTTTCCCCTTGATGCTACTTACTGGTTCTGAGGTTATTTTGATAGACGTGTTGTACTAGGAAAGGGACTCGGTTGTGGCCCTGGAATTCCAACGATCAAACATGCAGTCTTCCAAGTTTGTTGGCTTGTGGTGATCCGGGACGGAAGTAAATTTTCGAATTATACCGCAACGAAGGCAAAGTTGGAGGGTCCTGCAAAGGTAAGCTTGCGACTGTCATTCAGTCACCCTGAGAAGAGTGAAATTTTGGCTCAATGATGTCCCGCGAGCGGCGGTCTGACTCACGACAGTCGCTACTCGCTAGGCAAGCAAAGCGAAGGAATCGTATGGGGACCCATGACACTCGAATTCAGTCGTAATATAAATCGGCCAGGGCGGGCTCGGGTCGGGAAGAGCGCCGCATGATACACGCGTAAGTATCCCCTAAATGGACAAAGCGTTGTGGCTCTGAATTTAATCACTGTACTGCGCCGGCCGTAGCCTGTAAGAGGTGACGGAGGCCATGTGCGTGCAACGCCTCGGCGGACATCGGTTTGAAAGTCTGGAAGCAATGGAAATCATCGATGAGCTGCAAGTAATCCTGAGGCAGGCGCGGCCAAATCCAAAGTCAGTTCGGCGCGCTATCATGATCATGGGTCGGCTGCAGAGGTATGCAACCACTGTCCACGAATCGGGTGCTGATGCATGATGCCGTGTCCAATCCTTCTAGGTCGCTTACGTTCTGGACTCTGCGCGCCACTCATACTCTGGCGGCAGCTATTGTGAACCAGAACGTCGGCTATCCCCCATCTGCGGATTCTGACGACGTTGGCCCAATACATAATTCGGGCTCAATCTTCAAATGAAACATTCGAAGGAGATGACCTTTATGCTACGAGACTAAAGGAATAGGTATAATGTCAAGAAGCAGGCTAAGCGACATAGGTAGGAAGCTCGAACCTTAAATTTCACGAACCTTGATGTACTGCTGAACCCGCTCTAGGCAGGCGGCGGTCAGTTGCTAGAAATTTTCCCAGACCGTCGGGGTTCTCGAGCCTCTCAGTGCTCGTACGTTAATGGTTCTCAGGTACTCGTAATACTGCACAGTACACGGGAAAGTTGTAAGAAGAAAGAGCGGAGCGGAGTAGAGAGGAGTCCTATAGTGAGTCATTGAGACGCTGTAAAAAAGGCGTTGACAGCTGCGCTCGAAGGACCAATACTTCAAAGTACGGAAGAGGGTCAAGAAGACAATGGTGACTGGGTGTCCCTAAGCCAGAAGGTTCTAACGCTAAAGAGTATCGATATATTTATCCCCGAAGTGAAGAACCCGCGTTGTATGTCATACATACCGCAAAACCAGAGAGTGAGATGAACTTTGGCATGACATAGAATGCCATTGAAATGGCCGGAGATTGAAAGGGGTGGTAAGATTTTCGGGAAGCGCTGGATTTTTTGTTCTTACTTAGCGAATCAAAGACAGGAAGAAAGAAGATTAATGTTAGCTGACGACCCCAAAAAAACTCCACCAAGGAAACAAAGGGAGTACCCTATTTCGCGACTTTCTTCTCTCATATGACTTATTCAAGACATAGCCGAAGTCGATCACATCAAAAGTTTGAATCGATCCCGACACCCCCGACGTACTATGTTTGTCTGCACTAAAAGCAAACACAAAGAAGAGAAGAAACGTAGCTGGGCTTCGATGAATGTCTCCCCAAACATGTAGATGTTCATTGGGTGTCGCGAGAGAAAAACGTACTCGTTTTGCGCATGATGAATGACGGCTAGATACAGGCGCGCGCAAACCTCGTGTTTCTTCGCGACTTTTAGAACACCTGATGAGGAAATGGGAGACTCGAGAAGCCTAAGCTTGAGAAGCGGGTCATACGGCCCCCCTTCATCCCTCCCCTCCCTCCCTCCCCTCCGCTCTGCTTCTATTCTGTCCCGAAAAGAGTGTCGCTTGTGCGGGAAGCTCATCAGAATGGGTAGTTGGTTACCGGTAGGATGTCTGCGAAGGATTTCATTATCGGCTTTTTCAATGCCTATGTAGAAGGCGCCTCCGGATCGTGCGAAGTGCCGCACCGCTCGGTCGATAACCTCCTCTCTATAGATCTCCGTGTAGGATGCCCTGATGCTGGACCTTTTTCTTGTTGATTCTTGAGGACCCCGGAGGCTGGGTCAGCGCCTTTGTGATGGACCGTGATGTGATACTGAGGCTGGGAGGGATGAATGGGCTTGACTTGTGACCTGCTTCGGAGATTGAGGCAGCGAGCCTTTGAGATCCCTGTCTCGCCGCCTTTGTCTCGCCGGCATGGGTTTGGGAACTACTTCTAGCACCCAGGAACGTATTGTGGCATAGCACCGCCAGACTTTCGTCAGTCATGCATATTCCACTTAAATATGACACCCACCGGTCTGTAGATCATGATTCACGGCCTATACCTTTAAAACTGTAAAAGCAGTACGCACAGAATAGATCCAGTTGATGAGTATCTATGAGCTCAACGCAGTGCTCTAGTATCCAGCATCAGCCGTTAATCGATTTCAGAGGCTTTTCCGTCAACACAGGATCGGGCACAGACCCGGCTCGGTCCGAGTTGTTGGGTCATCAATACGTATGTACAGGACAAAGCCGTGAAGCTTTCATTTTACCTGTCAGCATCAAAGTTCGACCAGTGTGAACTCAGCTGGTAAATAGCTCTGTTGGGATGAGGGTTCAATTAGAGTGAGTAGGTGTAGCATTAATGGGGTAGTGGTAACCTGGGTCGTTGCCACGTGGTTGCATAGTCTCGACCCGCCGGGGGTTCGATTCCCCCTTAATGCATCTGTCGTTCGTAGGGTTCGTTTTTTCTCCTTTCTTGGTTTTAAAATTATGTATTACATACATCTTTATATGGACTCCAGTCTCCAGAGTGTTCGAACTGCGTTATAAGTAGAAGAGTCTCAAGATGAAAAAATCGAGCTCATACCTCGAATGCTGTTTGGAAAGCCAAGATACGATTTCCGATTCAGATCTATATTATTATACTGCCAATACAACAAATCACAACTCTAGTGGATCTTTCGTAAATCTGAGAAAGCCAGTTTCACTCGTAACTCCGTTTTCTATTGATTTCGAAAATCAACCGAATTCAAACGCCGATGATACCTCAGACCCGCGAGGAGGAAGGGAGAGGTGGAGAAAAAATTTATAATTGTAATTGTAAACTGACGAGTAACTATTTTCAACAAGTTCGAAAGCGACGACCTAAGGACTACGAGACTAAGAGCAAGAACTTTGGAATAAACACAGAGGGTTGAACGAAACAGGATACAGTTTGAGGTGATTGACTAGATGATGCAAAGTGGAAGAAGAAAAGATGAATACTTAGAATAGATACATAGATAAGACAGAGAAGAAACGAGAAGGCCAGATTGAAAAGGAAGAACATTATATGACAAAATGAAACGAAAACAAAGCTAGCAAAGTCGCGCAAAGAAAAGCGACTACGAGATGATTTTGGTCGAGGAGCCAACCCCAACTTCTCGCATACTCCAATTTGGCTGCCTCATCCTCCCTCTTCTACCGACCATGAACCGATAGACACAGCAAAGCTCTACCCAGCAGAGCGCCCTCCCTTCTACGAATCGTCACCTTTTACCGAACTCGCAACACTATTAGCCTCAGCAGCATCGACAGCTTCTAACAAGTCTAAATCAGCCTCGGCCTCGGCATCCCCTCCATTCCCACCGGAACGACTCATCCCGCTCGCGCGGGAGAACGGAGGTGGAGGTAACTTGCGTGCTTTGGTCAAGTTACTGAAGCCTTGAGCGGAGGGTGCACCTGAACCGGAACTTGTGGTGCTATTGGTGGAAGGAGGGTGAGAATGAGGAGCGGTGCTTCCGTTCCCGTTGTTTGAAGGACGGGAGGAATAATTTTGATTGGACAGTGTAGAGCCAGGAACGTTTATACTCGAAGGTGAGCGAGAAGAGCGAGAGTGAGAGCGAACGGTTTCATCGACAAGAGCGCTAACGGCCATATCGACGTCGTCTTCTAGCATGTCTACATCCATATCTTCATCTACACCACCTCCCCCTGAACTTCCGCCTCCTGCACGCGGTGGATGCGTACCGCCAACGACACGACGAGCTCGAGGACCGACTGTTCCATCAACGAGAGCTGCCAAGTCGCCTTCTACGTCGTCATCCTCATCATCACCTCCACCTCCGGCTCTTCTTCTTCCTACTCCACCTCCACGAGAATGAGGAGGAGGATTTCTAACACCACGTTGACGAGGATCATCAGAGTCATCGTTGAGTGTAGCATGAATCTCGTTATCAACTTCCGCATCGATGTACTCTGCCTCTCCCTCAGCTTCACCGTCACCTTCTGCATCTGCATCAGCGTCGGCTTCACCATCCGCGTCGAGGTCAGGGTCGAGGGAACCGTTCATATTTGAGGAAGAGTTGGGGATGGTACCGTTGACGGTAGTAGATCCACCTGAACCGTTACGAGAGTGTGCACGAGAGGGAACGGTACGGACGTGATTTGAAGCAGCTTTAGATGTTGATGGTGGGGTTGGCATAGATATCGTGTTAGTATTACCAGCTCCAGTTCCTCGCGAACTAACACCACCCGCAGGAGAACCGCGCCTTGAACGAGCGACGGAACCTGCGCGACTAGCAGCCCTAGAGCTACTTCCGGTAGCTTTAGAACCTGAAGCGAATTGAGCAGGGGAAGCTACTAAACGGGCTGTACCTGACGCGGTAGAGGTAGGAGGGTTGAGGGAAGAACCACGTAGAGAAGCATCCGGGTGGGGGTAGCGGTCGCGTTCTCGTTCGCGATCACGAGAACGTTCACGGCCGGCAGTATCTGTTAGAACGGTATCGGTGCGGTGAAGTCGAGTGCTGTGGTTGTGAGAATGGGGATGATCGAGAGGAGCGGAGAAACTTGCGTATGATTGCGATTGAGATTGCGATTGGGAGGATTGGGAGGATTGAGTCTGAGATTGAGATTGAGCGCGCGCTTGAGCTGCTTGTTGAGCTGCGAGCATTTGAGCTTGTTCGATCGTGCCACGACGTTCGACGCGTTTCATTTTTTTTCGGCATCTGGTATGAGAATCAGCGCGGGAAATAAGAAAAAAGAAGAAAAGATACATACCGATCACAAACTGTCCCAGGACCCATAGGTCCCGGCCCCCACTTCTCAACGCATTTTCCATCTTTGTAACGTCCAGGCAAACCGCACTGCCGGCAGATGCGTTGTCCAAGATCGTTAGTAGGTGGGAAGGGGGACGTAGCGGGGGCAAGATTGACGGAGGTGAGGGGGGTACCAGCAACTTGAGCTGCGGAGGTAGTAGAGGATATGGGGGGATGTGAAGGAGGTGCGGGGGCTGGTATTGGTACGGGGTTGGAGGCAGTATCTGAGATAGGATCATTAAAAAGATTGTGTGCTCAAAAAGGAGAGGCAAATCACCTTCTGTGCTAGCGTACTTGCCCTTTTTTACTGGAGCGCCGGTTTGAACGGGTGCGAATACGTGGGTTTGATATTGGACGTGAGAACCTCCTGGGATGCTACCATCCGGAACGAGGTTCCCTCGAGAAGAAGAGGGGCGGTCTGAACGAGAAGAAGGCGGAGCAGGGCGGTGGGCGAAAGGAGGTGAGTCTGCAGGGTAACGAGACTGGACTGGGGAAGCAACGGGAGGTTGAGGGTGTGAGTAGACTGAATGATGGTGCATGTGTGGTGAGATGGAGTGATGGCCGCTGTGGTGAGGTTGATGATGGATGGCAGAAAGGGAGTGAGAAGAAGGGGGGCGTCGGGAGTTGGAGGAGGCAGCAAGGAGCATCTCGTCTACGTCGAGGCTACGGTCACTCATGGCGGGGGAATGTGAACGTCGAATTCGTTTTGAGGGCGGACCATTCTCGTTACTCCCAGATCTTCGTCTTCGACGGCCAGATTCATCACCGATGCGGGGGACGTCGATTAGCCCTATTCTACCCCCAACGCCACCTACACCGCCGCCACTGACGCCGCCGTCTCTCACGATCTTGTCGAACCCGAGTCTCGCGTCGCGACTGACCATGTCGATGCGATCAAGGTAGTCTCTGAGCTGAGCCCACAGATCAGATATAGCCAGCCGCCTAGCCTTCTCGTCGTCGCGACCAGAGTAGGCATGTTGCACCTGCCGCTCGAGGTGGATAATGCGGGCAGCAGCAGAAGGCGCGTTCGGGTCATCGCTTGGGTCTACGGACTGAAGACTTTCGCAGAGGCCCTCAAAGTGATCAGCACGTAACTTCTCCTTCCTGTAGAGCTCTTTGTAGGCCTCGAGCTCTTTGAGGGTGTCGGAGAGGATACCGGCGAGCTGGTGAGATCGGGGCCTCGGTGAGGTAGGTGGAGAAGAAGGATTAGCAGTGGCGGTCGCTGACGCGCCAGCCGTCACCGTCGTCGTCGTCGTCGTCGGCAATGGTAGACTGTCGTCCATGGAGTCAGAAATCCCCATAACGGTTACGCTTCTTTCTTCTATTTATGTGCCGCCCACGCCCGTAGGGGCGAAATTCTTTCCAAGTCGGCCAGTTTTCACGTCATTCCATGTCGGCACCGCCCACACGAGGCATCATCG
The DNA here is from genome assembly GCA_003987895.1 of Neonothopanus nambi. Lineage (NCBI taxonomy): Eukaryota > Fungi > Basidiomycota > Agaricomycetes > Agaricales > Omphalotaceae > Neonothopanus > Neonothopanus nambi. Next base: position 1,399 of record RCHF01000553.1, on the reverse strand, counting down.
AGACCCCGGACACCTTATCATTGCCAGCAAATTATGCCTCGAGGCAACTGTACTTTTTTATTTATTTTATTTTATTTTCGGAAAAACTATTTTTCACATATCTTTTGGTCCGCCCCGCCAAGAAACCCCCCCGCGGAGTCCGGATGACCGCATACTTCCTTTTATAGTATACTACCTTCTACGGCATCCCGCCGACGAGAAGGCGAGGTGAACGAGTACCGCGTGCTCTACTACTCTATTCACGACGATGAGCAAGAACGCTCCGCAGAGAGTCTAGACAAGAAGTTCTTCCTCTTTGACGATGCACTTCGGAACACGCCCAAGCTGCGTGGTATCGTATTACAATATCAATTCAACGTTGATAGCTAGCTAGCTACTACGCAATTCCTTCCGTCACGGACACTGCGTACTTGGGCTAGAAAGTAAAAAAGCTTTCGAAGAAGCTTCCCGCTTTGTAGGTGATCACTGACACTAGTGTGTTGATCTGTGTCCCATGCGTAAAGGTGTTCTCATGACCTGAACTTTGGGGAGAGTGAGAAGTAATGTGATGCGTGATGTGATCTGGGGACGGATGGATGGACTCAAGGGTGAATTTCAGGGGAATCGGGACCGTGAGTGAGGGGATCAACAGTTGGTATGTATGTATGCATGGGATCCCGCACCCATGCGCGCGACTCGGACGGGGTCAGAAAGAACAGACATATCAGTTGCATATCATATCAGTATCCGTTGATATCATGACATGGGGTAATGGTACTCTTCGCTCTCTGACTTTATGACACACTGACTGACAGATTTTTTGCAGATGACAGCAAGGAGATGAAGTTTCTTCGATGTATTCAACGGTCTACAATATACCGGATGCTCGTCCTTACCCGAATACGTTCCATCTCCCGACCTTGATGCTGCCTCCCTCGGAGAGCGGTTTTGTCGGGCGAAACCGACCGTTGATTCCAGTGGGCTGTACTTTCGAGCTATGCCATATGAGCGTAGGATCAAATCAACGTATATAAGTAACTGCAATCCATTTCTACTCAATTGACTGTGATTTGTATACCTATTTTGATGTTAGATCCTCCCGCTCACTCCCGTTGGATTTACATGTACTTTCAACAAAGAGGCTCAGCGAAGCCATCATGGGCACGGAGGTAGGAAGTGATGTATCACCGTGCTTTGATCATTGCATAGCTAAGGCTCCTGGGTAGGTATGATCGTAGATGATGGATCAGCACCTTGCTGTACCCATCGGAGGATTGTCCCTAGGACCCCCGGGAAGTGGAAGTTTGGGAAAAGAGTGAACGTCCTGACGTTGGGAAGAAAATTTGACCTGAGTTTCAGATTAGAGCACAGGACCCCAGTATTGTCGCGAAGGTCTTCGAAACTATCAGTGGGAAGCAAC
>RCHF01000552.1:0-14820 GCA_003987895.1 Neonothopanus nambi | reverse complement strand
ACTGTCAGTATCTGAGCCGCCATCAGAACTCGAGGCATCTGAGCCGTCTGACGAGCTGCTTCCTGTGGCAGAAGCGCTTGAATCTCCTGTAGCAGTAGCAGCAGCACCACTACCATCAGATCCTGAGCTATCGCTGGATCCTGAGCTATCAGTACCACTAGACGGAGTACTCGAGTCTGAGGTCGTTGTCGCTGATGCTGAACCCGAAGCCCCTCCATCRATASTMGAACCGCTGGACGCTCCGGATGAAGAGGAAGAGCTGTCGGCAGAGCCAGAACCATCGGCAGAGTCTGAAGTAGAACCGCTGGACGCTCCGGATGAAGAGGAAGAGCTGTCGGCAGAGCCAGAACCATCGGCAGAGTCTGAAGTAGAACCAGCACTCGAACTTGAACTCGAGCTCGAGCTTGCACTCGACCCTGAGCTTGAAGAAGAGGAGGATGAGGATCCAGCGGAGGAGCTTGAGCCACTTGAACCGCCGTTTTTCCTGCAGTTCTCGTAATCGGTTTGGCACGTGTATGTCGAAGGGTTGCCGTTGTACTTAGCGTTACACGCAAGCCACTGGGCATCACAGTCCCCAGAGCCGGTGCTCGTTGCTGACGATGAACTTCCAGCACCCGAGCTAGAGGAGTCACTATCGTCATCACAGCCGCAATCACAGTCACAGTCGGCCTCATCATCATCATCATCACAGCCACAGTCATCTTCGTCCGCTCCCGTCTGAAGAATAACAGGACCTTTGACATTTATTATGATGTTAGTGCCTAAGAATGCGATGCATTCTCAGCGCATGAAGTTTGAAGTAAATAGCAATTCTGCATACCTGAGTTGCCGGTGTTACCATTTTGAGGGAGTCCGGAGGCGACAGGCAAGGCAATGGTGTTGGTACTCGCAGAGCTTGAGCTGGAACCAGTAGCTTGTGCAATGATAGAACTGAGGTTGCCATCCTGTACATCGCCCAAGACATCCGCCAATCCGGAAGAGTTGCCTGAGAGAAGGCCGCTCAGATTTGTGACCGACGTGGAGCTAGAACTACTGTTCTGCAATTGTGGGTCTAGCGCCCCCAAAGTAGCATCTAAAGCATCGTCGCGTTTCGACGCTCTAAAAGCGAGAGAGGATTAGTAGTAAGAAGATGCAGGAAAGCAGAATCTCAGCTTACTCTCGCGAAGGACGAGAATGACCGCTAGCAGACCATCTATTATAAGGCTCGCTGTTTTCGGTTGAATGGTTGAATGAGACGAAGCAGAACAGATAGCTCACCTTATTGGTGCCGCGCTAGACGACACAACAATGCGCAAAATGATTAGACAAAGCAGAGCCTGAGCCGGAGTTCCTGAAATTTCGTTCCAAAACATAATATGCTTGTGCAAATGAGCGCGTAATAACGAAAAGTTGTGTCAGTAGCGTAGACCAGACGCAGCAGGTTAACCAGTAACCTGCAAGATGGTGAGCACAGCTGAAGAACGCTCATGTCCAGGTCGCCATTATATACTCCCTATGAGACTCCATGGAGATTTCGGCTGATTTGGCAAATCCAGTGCTGTGAACAGGGGACTGCGCAGTGCGGCGGACGTGTTGGGTTGATGATTTGTATCCATATAACCACCTGAAACTAGGTCTTTAATGTTCATCAACGAAATCTTTGAAAAGGCTGTTGTCGGGTACAATGAGTGATGGCAAGCAGCCGTTCAGACCGTTACGCGTCAAGATGTTGATCATCTTTGGTCGCACGGTCCGCTACGTATGTACATAGGCCAGAGAGACCTAGAAAGACGTTGAATCCTTGCGCAGGGCTTTATGATGTTTGACACAGTGATGAGCTTCTCTACCTGATATCTGCAGACAATTAATGTGGGTGCATGGTGGTTTTGGTTCGTCACTGCCGCTTTTTAAACGGGTGCTTACATGAAACGCACCAACATAGCCGCTGCAAGATTCACCTAGTACTAGTGTCACCACCATCTATACATCTATATATAGTGCGATGCTATTTGGACACACCCTCGTTTTAAGGCAAATAGCGCTAAGAATCTATTACACTGTCGGTACTGGTCCTGGCAGACACCCACAAGTTTACACTTTCAGTATCAATGACAAATGCGTCCAAGGTCATCAGTTCCACATCGTCCAAACCGAGATTAAGAAAATAGACCCCAAGGGAAAGATAGCTATATCTCTGACATCGTGCAAGTAGCTACTCACAAAGCCACCTCGCCTGTAACCCACAGCGAACCATTTTCTGCATGCAAGCCAACCTAGTCCAAGAGATATTTGGCGGCGGCGACCTTGTATCGAAAAGCTCCAAGACAACCTAGAAGCAGTACTTTTAGAGGGGTTGAAACCTAATGATACGGGATTCGGAAGTTTCTCTTCTGCGTCGCCATCAAGGATGTAGCCAGACTGAAAGTCATCACTACCAGTGATGTTGATTCTTGATCGTGTCGGCCTCTTCCTATGTGACGGGAAAAGTGGTTTACCCCACCTTTCCGACCTGTATTCATTCTGAGGTTGAGTGGAGGCGAGAGAAGGCCAGCTCCAGCTCCGGTGACACTGGTGGCGAATGATACAAGAGGTGAGGACAATGAGAAGAGAAATCAGTCCTAAGGGTATATAAATCGATAGATATATGCCCAACTGATCAGGCATTGTGCATGGGGCGTCGGAATGCGTTGACCGCACGCCGTCAGGAGGAATGAGGGAGAGCAGATGGTATCCTGGTTGACGAATACCCATGGCCATAGATAGAGATTTGACAGTAACTTCACGAGCTCGAGTTACTCCACTGCTTTCTTCAATAGCATGGGTATATTCACAATAGTCATGATCGTCTCCACTATTTTATGGGAAGTAAAGAAGTGGTCACAGGGAAAGAAAAAGGGACGTCATACCTAAATATTAAAGAGGGCCTGAGACTTTGTAGCAAGAACACACTGGAGTCTTTCCCAAGAGTATTTTGGTAACCCAAACCTACACCACGATGAATGGTCCCCCGTTCTCTGAGGGGGCCACAGTTTGACCCTTCTGGTCTAGACAGCGGTATGTGACTGAGAAGAATGATTGGTTGCGAATCACCTGTGAAATTGATCACCGTGCACAACTATTTTTTTTACCATACACTGAAACACCCACCCTGGGCTGCAAGGGTCTTGACAAATTCAATTGGTCCATTATGAACAGGTACCCATTCACGGTATGATATGCCCCGCCCGTGGCGCTGATAGTCTTCCTCAACTAAGCTCGGGGCATCCAAGAACACAACAGTATGGTTTGCGATTGATGTATAGCTGTTGAGAGGCCCGAAATGCGAAGTATATCGCGCGCGCGCATTGGAAGAAAATTGAGCTGAATTACCTAGTCTAGCGCGTTGTGCTCTCAGAGCGAGTCTGCACAGAATCAGATAGTGCTACATACCCTGTGTCATGGTTTCCCGGTATGAAATACTTCGGAACGTGTTCATCGAACTGAAATATACGGATGAATCTTCTGTAGTACAACTCGTATCTGCGAATAAGTTTAGTAAAGCTTTCGGTTCCTTTGCTAGTATCAGTGAGTTATTTACTCACTCATTATCTGACATATCAAATCTCCCGTTGTCCATCATGTCCCCAAGTACGAAGATTGCATCAGGGCGGGCCCGTACAACAGCGCGCCAGCTTTTTCGCAAGTTCAAGTCTACCAAAACCTGCGAGATGTACGTCAGAATGGCTGAGCGTCCAGGATAAGAACGGTGGTCGAGAATTTGAGGGTCGGCGATGATCAGGATATGGGTGGGCACCTGGCTCGCTATGAGATGGCTGTCGAACTTATTTGAACGCAAGACTATTAAACAGGGCATACAAGATCTGAACTTCAAGAGGACACTCACGTCAATTAGAGGGCCATCTGGCCAAGGACAGCTTCGAGCGCTATATTGAAAAATACCGTATTCGTACCAGAACGTGGTCACAATCCAGAAAATCCGTAACCCATTGACGAGAGCTCTCCTGGCGGGATTCAGGACTGTCATGAGTAGCCCACTGACGGTAGATGCTGGCCAAACAGATACAAGATATTCAGACGTGCATAGATAAATACATGCACGTTGAGAACGTTGATAATAAAGACTGAATTACTGAGTGACAGTATTTGTTGTAAGGCAGTTAACACGGCTATAAGCGGAAGTACTTAGATTATTGCAGCACTTAGGCTATACATTCACAATAATTTACTTCTCTCAAGTAATTGACCCATGACTGTACGGAGAACACTCGTAAAGATCTACTAATATGTGTATAACCAATATCCAATTCTTCGTAGTTCTATGGCCGTATATACACTCTGCTTCAGACTTGACGAGACCTTCGGCCTGCAAAGACAGCTTGCTTTGCAGATATACGAGGAAAGCTGTTTCGAATCAAGAGAGCATGACCTATCAATGATGCTCCCCATGCTCGTCGCCATGAGCCTCGAACGGATGGTGTCCCTATGTAGCCCAAATATGAAGTGCTGGTGCCAAAGAAATCTTCGGATGACTCACCAGTAACTTTCCACCATCCTTTCTGCATATAGATCATGAAGATATCAGAGAAAACCCAGATTCAAGGGACAAGACACGCACCTCATACGGTAGAAAATGAAGAACCACATCGTCGCGCCAAGCCCTTTGGCTAGGAAGTTATATTTGAATCCCGGGAGGTGGGGATGGAATCCAGAAGCTGAAAGACAGTAAGTGAGTCACAAAAGACGATTCATGCAGAGCGGAAGGGGCTACATACAGTGTGCACCCGCCATGTTTGTCGGCGAAATGGATAGAGTGCTTGTTTGTCTTTATTGACTACGCGTCTACTTTTTACTCTACTATAGGCGAATTAAGGAGGGCGTCGCTGACGACAGTAAACGCGATGGATGCTGGAGACGGGAGGAAGAGATTACGCGATGGTAGCGAGCCCAGGATTACATACCATGCTACGAACAGGACTTTTGACAGATTGTTCAAAGGTACATCTTACCCCCACACTAAAGGACCGCCTCTAACTCACTTCGTTCAACCACTGCAGAGGAATCTTTGGATGAGACAAAAGAGGTTGTGCGAAGGAAACTTGGCCTGCCTGCAACTGCTGTCATCCAGCTCGCACAACTTCGTGGAGGACAAGCCATTGACCTTGAAGACGGTACGTCGTGCTTGCTGGGAATAGCTCGAGTACTGACCGGGCAGTCCAGACGATGATTTTGACGCGTTTTATTCTGTTGCGCATTCATCGACTTCCGTAGATGTTCGAGTCACTATACTACCAGCAACTCTAACTCAGTCATCCACGGTGAGTGGCCGCGGAATTACTACAAATAAAAATTTACGACCTACGTGTTTCCATACAGAATCTACAGAGTACTCCACTCACGAATGGCCATCATAATCATATCTCCCCATCTTCACCAAGTCGCAATCATGACATTTCCATGTCAGAGGCCGCAGATGCCACAGATGTCAGTACTCGAAAGCGGAAAGTTGCTTTTGTCGATGCGTCCCCTGCTACCGCGCAAGTCGTCCCCCCTAAAAAGCGACGTATGTCCACTTCAAGGTCATCTATCCAATCAGATACAAATCACGCTCCTATGAGTGGCGGCGTTACTTCAAGCACGCAAGTGTCTTCTACAGATTCTACCGAATCTCCAGAATCCCCCTCTGAGAATCTCACTGCTATTGGCGCAAGTTCTGTTTCCGAAAAGACTAATAGTGCTCAAAACGACCCTGTCACGGCAAACCACGCCTCCCCAGCTCATTCTGACGATCCTCTGACTCCTACAGAACATAATGCCAGGAAAAGAAAGGCAGCTGAAGCAGTAAAGGACAGCTCTGAATCTGCTTCTGTGGCCCAATCTTCGAAAGTTCAGACGCCCCAAGCTGATCAACAGGGTCATGATGACCGCTCTCGAAAGAAGAAAAAGAAAAAGAAGGAAGGTGCTGGTCTTTCAGATAGTACATCCGGGCATCCGATCTCAACGTCTGGAGAAGTCGAGCCTTCAGCGGAGATGATAAACCCCAAGTCTGATCTGAAAAATGGAAAGAAAAAGAAGTCTCAGACAAGTGTTGCTTCTACAGGCCGGTTCACTGAACAGTTAGCCGAGATGATAACAAATAGCAGTATGTCTTGCAACTATTCTTCCTTATGGTCTTTATCGACCCACCCTTCTTAGCAAAGCCTGCAGAGTCTCAGCCTCCGAAAGGTAACTTGCTCCCAATCCAATTGACAATGCAATCTCTCATGCACACATCTTAGACAGCAATGGAGACAAAGCGACAGAAGATGCACTATCAGGTCTGTAAATACATACTAGCTCCGCACCTAATCTTTATTAACATATCCGTCTACAAGGCAAACGCCGCAAAAGCAAAGTCCACGCTGACGGAGAGAGTGGAGTCGGTAAATTGCAATGATCCTGCTTCGCCTTATTGCGTTCACATACACCTGAACTGCAGATGGAAGGTCGTCGGACAGCAAAGTCAAAAGTAACACTGCATCGTCCAAAAAGAGAGCAGCTCTCGATTCTTCAATCAATGGTGAGGGTACTGTCGAATTCGTTGCGATGAGCACTCAACATATCATTGACTTAGAAAAATTCACGGGACTTATGGAATCTCCTGCCGTAGAAAAATCTCTTGAAGTGGAGTCTTCTGAAGGTATGTATCTATTGTATTGGCACGAAATTGATGTTAACGTAGTCCAGGTAAAACGAAGCGGAAGAAGAAGAAAAAGACGTCAGGTCCGTGTTTCCCTCACTGACCACTTCAACTTGCCGAACTGGTGACATAGTTTCAACAGGTACAAAACCTCCAACTTCCGCAGCCGAGTTAGCAGCGGCAGCGGAAACTTTGAAAGTATTGTCTATGCGTATATTTCCTCAATCTTCTGGATCTGCCACCCCCTCTGGCCCTACCGAAGATGAGACTCCACCAGGAAACACCGCGACTACACTGGAACGTGAAAGTACTACTCTTGAAGCAACTGATAATCAGATTTCTCCTCACACGATCGCGACTAAGGAGGCACAGCGGGTATGAATTTTGATTTTCTTGGTCGTCCTCCTTGTTCATTCTTGTACATTTCCATCCTTGTACTATCTTAAAGGTAAAGGAGAAAGACAATGCCCCAGTCACGAATGTAAAATCTGCTACTTCAATGTCTATGCCTTCTATACCCAGTCAAGATAAGCCCTCGCATGCTGGCCCTACTGTCAATTCCTCATACAGCGACGACTCTTCGGATGATAATGCCAATCTTGTCATCAAGAATGCTCCCTCATCGCGAAAGCAAATCGACATGCCCTTTTCTGGGGTTGACCTGGAAGCCCTCATTCGAGGTCCCAGGAGAAAACGATTGACACTTGACGAAGCGCTGTCTACTGAGCTCCACTCTTTACCAAAAGAGACTCATGAAGTTGTTCTAGAGGAAGAGGAGGTTATCAAAACCAAACACAGGCGCTCTTCAATTGCGATGGCAATCCCCTCAGACTCGGAGCGTGACATAGCTAGTGATTCTACCTCAGATGACCTACAATTGACACCGCCTCGTGATCTCCCCAAGGGCAGCGTTGAAAGTCTGCTCAATCTGCCGGAACCTGACTCTCATTCCTCCAACCATGCTGTTACACCCGAGGTCCCGGATGAAGCGACGAGTCAAGGGAGCAAGCCAGAGTCAGTGAATAGTGCGACAGAAGACTTTGACATAGATGTGCCCCCTCCTGTGCTGGATGAGGTGCTGCCTTCTAGTCCTATCGATGATCAGGACCCTATAGAACCCGTGGCAATCCCCTCCAGGACAGCGAGTCCCATTGAGGACGCGATCCCTACCAGTGATACTCTACAGGTTGCCCGCAGGGCAGGTCTGCGACCACGGGGAAACGAGAAAACTCCCTTGAAGGCCCGAATGCAACCACCTACCCGTAAATCTGCCAAGATGGACAATACTCAATCAGATCTGATAGCGGGACCTCGAGAAAGTGGCGTCAAGATGACGCGAAGCCGATCAAAGCAAATAGCATCTGCTTCTCAACCCTCTCACACCGACGATCCTCTACCATCTTCTACAAGCCGTCAGAGTTCTTTTTCAACAGAAAAGGTATCAGAAATACACTCGGCGATCGTACCTTCTCAGCGGCCCGTCGAGGGTGCTCGTCTGGGCTCTAGCGACGCGGTTTTCGATGCTCCACTTGGGGAATGGGCCGTTTTGAAGGGTTCTTCACCTACTGTGGATGCAGAGACCGATGAACTGCATTCCACTGCTGATCAAGAGGAACCCAATTGTGCCCCAAAAGTGCTTGAAAGCGCTCAGAACAATGCAAAGAACTCTCTATTTGTCGGCAGTTCGAGTCAAGAAGAATTCCCATACTCACAATGGCAGGATTTGGATGAAATGGGACCAAGCCCTAGTGAACCACCTCGGGTTGTCTCGCCTACAGCTGATGATTCCGAAGACGAAAACGAAGTGGAGGCGTCAATAATGTCTCAGGATGTCAGAAGGATCTCTTCATATCGCAGGCTCACGGATATTGCCAGTCAGAGGAGTTTGTTCAACACTCCTGTGATTCCACAGCCCTCCGGTAAATCAGACCCAGCGAGTACTACGAAGGGGATGTACGGTGCTGTAGGGAAGGCATACGATGATGATACCTCTGATTCTGATGACGATTCTGATGGTGTCGAGATGTCACATATTCCAAAATCAAGGAGAGCTGGTAGTAGGAAAACTTCCTAGTCGTACACTTCATATCGTGTCTTGTCATTGGTTGCAAAGTTAGAATTACACTTGAACAATCGTCTTGTTGCTACTACTATTAGACCAGCGTTGATTACATGCATTGATATATTGAAGACAAGGGCTACAATTGTACCTTTTGCAGTTTCAGCTTGGCTGATCTGAGGTGGCGCTATATAAATGTGGCGCTGATAGAAATAGAAGCTCTTAGAAGCTGCAGACAAACAGGAGCAAGCAAGCAAGTGACTCGACAAGATGCCATCAATTGAAATTTTCTCTTTTGCGTTTCTTATTACATACGGACAATACGGTATTGCGACCTCGCCAGGACGTAGCTCCTTCGTACATGCTTTTCACTCAAAACACTCGTGACGAGTGAGTCCTAATATTCGTGAAGCAACTGCTTAACTGAATTTTTACTTGCTACCTCACTCAGTTATCTGAGCGACCTTGTTTTTTCACTCTTGACTCATTAAAGCCTTTTTTTTTTTCCTTACTGGTCCTTAAACATGTATCGGAAATCCATATTATTAACTCGACTAGTGCGGGGCTTTGCGACGCATTCAAGTTCACCGCTGCCTACCTTGCCTCCAGCTGCTCTCCATTTGAAAACTGGCCAATCGTTCTACGGCCGTTCCTTTGGTGCTCCCAAAAGTATCTTCGGTGAAACAGTCTTCTCAACTTCAATTACTTCATGTACTGTCTATTTACTTCCTCTTGAGATATCTTTCGACTAACAGGCTCTGAATAGATACCGAGTCAATGACCGATCCCTCTTATCGAGGTCAGATCCTCGTCTTTACTACTCCTCTCATCGGAAATTATGGCGTTCCTCTGAATTCTGCCCCTCTGGACTCTCGTGATGTTGGTGTAGTTCTCGAATCTCAGAATATCCAGTGCTCTGCGGTCGTCGTCGGCGACGTTGCTGAGAAGTTCTCTCATTACACTGCCGTCGAGTCATTGGCTTCTTGGTGTCGGCGGCACGATATACCTGGAATAACAGGCGTCGACACACGAGCCATTACGAGGCTGCTACGTGATCAAGGGACCACACTGGGTCGCCTTGCGGTAGGGCCTGATGCGTCTTTGTCGGCACCCGAAGCTCACGAGTACTGGGATCCTTCTCTTGAAAACCTTGTTGATCAAGTCTCTACTAAAGAACCCTATGAACTCAATCCCACGGGATCCATCAAAATAGCCGTTCTTGACTTTGGGGCGAAAGCCAACATCCTGCGTTCACTTGTTCGCCGGGATGCCGCGGTCACAGTTTTGCCGTGGAACTACGACTTTAATTCTATCAGAGATCAGTATGACGGTCTTTTCCTCAGCAACGGACCAGGCGATCCTGGGCATTGTATGGATGCTGCTTTGAAACTTCGTCGTACACTCAACGAATGGAGCAAGCCTGTGTTCGGTATCTGCATGGGTCATCAAATCATTGGAATGGCCGCGGGTTTGGATGCCTACCGAATGACTTTTGGGAATCGCGGACACAACCAACCTGTATTGGCCCTTGCATCAGCTGGGTCCATTCGAGCGGGTCGAGTATACGTTACTAGGTATATTCTCTCCGAAGCTTCTGTTACATGTTTCTGAAATCTCCCTGATAGCCAAAACCATCAATACGCCCTGAAGCTTCAGGACCCATTCCCCGCAGGATGGGAGCCTTTCTTCATTAATTGCAATGATTCTTCGGTTGAAGGTATTAAGTCAACCGTGGATTCGGGTAAGAAGGTTTGGGGTGTGCAATTCCATCCAGAGAGTGCAGGAGGACCCCTGGACACTATCGAGGTTTGTGTCCTGCTAATTTAGATATTTACTCAGGTGCTAACAGTTTGCGTAGATGTTCAGCGATTTCATTGCTGAGTGCCGAGCTCACAAATCCAACTCTTTATCAAGCGGGTCACCGATAAAGTCTTATGAGTCTGCTCCTCGTGTTGCTGTTGCTGCGTAGTGTAGTCGTACATGTATTTGTGACCAGCGTAGCTGTAGATCAAACCAAAGTCTGGATTAGGAATGGATTATGTCATTGACAATGACTATATAGATTGACAATGGCGCAGTCACGGTATACCGGATAACATACATATGCAACATGAACTTCCTCGATCCGTATGACATTGCGAATAGCTCAGACAATTCATCTCAGGGACAGCCTGAGCAGAGTTTCAATGAAGAAGTAACTCAGGTCATCGGACAATTGGGTCGTTTCTGGGGGGGTTTCAAGAAACAGGTATAGATCGTGTTTCTAGCGCAGTTCTTCTGAATTCACATCACCCAATCCTCCAGAGCCAGGCCGCTCTTGATGTTGCACGCAAAGATTTCACTGAAGTCGTGGCGCAAGCTCAGAAGGAGTTTACTAAATTGACTACCGACACTCCTCAGGAGAGTTCTCCCGAGCAGCATGGGCCGCAGCCAGAGGGCCCACAATCAAGGGCTTCCAGCGAGACACTGAAACCTCCTGAAGCCCCTACCCCCATCGACGAGGCCTCCTCGAGTACGACAACAATACAGACTCTATTTTCTCGGCTGCAGTCAGCGCTTCCACCTAATGTTGTCTCAACAGTCCAGGATAATTTGCCACAATCATTGAAGAATGTTTCAGAAAATACAGATTTTACACAGCTACGGATGACGTTGTCCACAGAGTTTCAGCGCTTGCAAGGTGTTACGAGAGCGCAGGCGGAGGAGTACGTGCACAAAAGCGAAGCGCTGTTGCGGGAAGCCATGAAGGAGGCGGGTGAAGCCTTGAAGGATGCTGTTAAAGTGTTGCCTCCGGATGAAGCCGCATCAAGCGGCTCGGGACTCATCTGGGATGGATCAGACATGTGGATGCTGCCGTCGGATGCAACAGAAACCGCGACTGGCTCGGAGAAGGGGAAGGCTTCAGTTAACGGGCAAAGTGCTGTTGCCACACGCGCTGAAGCCCTTCTTAGACGGCTAAAACGCGACCCCGGAATTTTGAAGCACGACCCGGCGGCCGATCAAGGTGTACAAGAGCTTTACTTCAAGTGGCTTGCCTCTGAGGTTGATGGAAAAGAAGGTGGCATTGACAGTGCAGACTGGGTGTCTAAAATAGCAAGCGTCCTGCAAGAGCCAGAGGACGGGACGGCCTTGCAGGCAAATTTGGATACACTAGGTCAGTGAATTCGCGCAGGGACTAGGCTGGAAACTGAAAAAGCCCCAGTACCCTCTGAAATGTCAAAAGAAACATTCTGGAAACGATACTTTTTCCGCGTCTACCAGATCCAGACAGAGGAGGCAAAACGCAAGGCGTTATTGAAAGGTCTGTTTTATGACCTGAAATCTGGCGTTGTCTAAATCGACTATTAGATACTATCGAAAGCGAGGATGACTTCAGCTGGGAAGATGATGAGACTGAGGAGGATTCGACAACCACTCTTCCAAAGAGTTCGGACACCACCCCATCGCAGTCATCGAAAACCACAGAGGAACCCCCAGTCAGAAAAGATCCTGCCATATCACCGCAGGCTACCACGCCCGCCAACACGAGCCCTCGAGAGAGTAGCGAGGAGAGCTACGACCTTGTATCGTCTGACAATGTCAGTGCAAGCGGTGAAGGGAAGGTGGCGGAAACGAAGGGAGCCGCAGGAGAATCAGATGACGGTGATAGCGATTGGGAGTGATTCACAGTCACTTGGGGCAGCTTTGGTTAACATCTATGTATTGTTATATTCATGAAATTAGTGGACTCTGTAATGAACGCAACTCTCGCGAGTCGCGACGTGTCAAGATTCACGTGGCAATCACTATACCACCTCACTAGAATTCAACTTGGAACCGAACATTTATGTTCTTCTCTCTATACTTCGATTGCACCTACACTTCAGTCTGATTCTTCTGCTTTCTGAGTGTAGAGCGATACATCTTAGGGTCCCTGGTCTAGATTCATATGATCTTAACAAAACGTCGAAACGCCCGAGCATCACTTCAGAGTCGTACCCATTCACGTCTTCTTATAATAAATATCCTCCGCTTTCTCTGGGTGGTAGTTCTCGTATGGGGCGAGTTTGGCATTTACTTCTGGAGTCTGTCGACATGTAGATGGCCAGAGCTAGTGAGTTTTTGAGTTGAACTTTCGGACGGTGTCAGTATATGTCATTTATGGCTTCCACTCAGTCCACGACCCATGCAAAGCCAACCCATATACTGCTGATTTCAGATGCACAAGTTGAACATCCGTTGATTTTCTCGAGCGATCCTTCTTGGACAGGGTTTTTCCGTCACTTGATGTATGACTTGTATTTAAAGAGAAGCTGGCGTGCTACGAAGCGACTCAAACCTGGAGTAGTCATCTTTCTGGGTGACATGCTGACAACGGGAAAGTTCACCAAGACCGAAAAAGAGTACGTTACGAAGTTTTGGACACGCTTGCATGCTCGTAATGCATCGGCTCAGGTACCAGCGATATGTTGAAAAATTCCGTCGCATATTCCGTCTTGACCCAGATACGCTGGCGTATTACTTGCCTGGAAACAATGATGTTGGGTGAGTTATCTCGAATCTTTGTCTGGGCGTAACTCATGTGTCGTTGAAGGATGGGCATGACGCGACCTTCATCCAAGCATGTGCGACAAAGTTTTCTCCAAATGTTCGGGTCGTACAGTCAGCGAGTAATCCTTCAAAATCATACATTTGTGTTATTAGATGCACCGGGTTTGGTAGATGAGGACTATATTCGATCTGCGAAAGGAATTGATTACAACCACTGGGATGGTATCCAAGATGGTCCCGTTGAATTTGTCAAGAGTATTGGTTCCGGTGATTAGGTGTTGGCTCTGTAGAACGATCTGTTCGAGCTAATCGTTTATATACAGACGGGCATCCAGTGATTTTACTCAGCCATATTCCTCTTTGGCGAGTGGACACTGCACCTTGCGGCCCCTACCGCGAGAGGGGTAATATACACAAAGGTGTCGGTCACGGATATCAGAATACGCTAGGCAAACAGACAAGTTTGTTTCTTCTGGAAACCTTGCGTCCCTCCATGATATTCAGGTTCGTCGGGTGCCTTGTAAACGTCAACTTGTCTAATTTTCTTCCCTTACAGCGGCGATAACAGGGATTATTGCGAGTATAACCACAAAGTAAAGGCATCCACTCACCAAGAAACGCTATCCGTTCCTGAAGTGACGGTAAAGTCGTTTTCAACGACAAGACACATTAGAAGACCAGGATTCCAATTGCTGTCACTCACGAGTCCCAGTCAAAGTCCATCTCAGCAAAGATCCTTCGCCGATAATCTTTGCCTCCTTCCGAATCAAGACGGCATATATGGCCAACTATATCTGAAATTTGCGTTCTTTACGCTCTTAATAATCATTATATTCAATGTACAACGAAGCCGTCGTCTACGACAAGGCCTGCGCATATCCCCAATAGCATTACCTCGTATCCCTAGCGCCCAAATCAGTCCGCGCTCCCTGGACGCGGAAACATGGACACCATCTCTTCCTGTGCCAACTAGTCCTAGAAGCTCTTTGCCTCCATCGTTACGGACACCTAATAATCTTTCGGAGCCTACCTTTAGGTCAGCTTCGCGGCCAGCGACACCTCAAGGCTCGCCCTTTCTGTCACCTATGATATACCCGATCGAAGATGCGGAGGATCCTCTATACCCTGCTCAGTATGCTCGTATCGAAGAGGAAGCCAGCTGGTCACCAGAATGTGATCTCAACGATCCGATCGGTTCTTCATCCTTTGCTCACCGCCAAGATTCCAATGTGGCTAGACGGCGTCGCTGGGAATGGTCTTGGACCCTAGTCTTTCGAGGACGAAGGCGGCGCTTTACTATTTACGCCCCCTCCTTGTCCTGGACAGGCCTGAAGGATTTGATGGCATTGTTGGGGGATGGTGTAGCAGGGGATGCTAGCTTTAGACGCAGAGGGTTTATGAAAAGTAGCTTGATGGACATGCTTAGTGTTGCATGGTTGTCTATTTTAGTCTGGATTACAATGGCATGGTGGTCATTCTAATAACCTCTTCCTACAATCACAACCGGTCGGAATACCCGTAATTAATGCTGAATACGGTACACACGAATACATGTATGAATCCGAGATTATCCTAT
>RCHF01000551.1:0-15759 GCA_003987895.1 Neonothopanus nambi | reverse complement strand
ATTCAATTCTTTGCCCTGTTTTACCTTTTTTCCTCTCTGATCTCCGTTTTTTTCCGCTGCCTTGATGCCTATGCTTGTCTGTATCAATGACATCCATCCCCATTTCTTTATTTTCTTTTTCCCTTTTACTCTTTGCCTTTGCCTACACGTCTTGACTCCCTGCACAACTGTTGACCATGCATATTGACTTCACAAAGAGAGTATAGCATTTGCAAACAATATAAAGGCAGCTTTTACAGAATGAAAACGATATATTCCAATTACCAGGAAATAAAGAAACGTCAGATGTGACAGGATATCAGAACAAACACAAGGGTATGAGCAAGAACAGCAGAGAGAAAAGTAGGTGCATTCAATCGTCTACCATTAGCCATTCGGTGTCAGATCCTTGTCCTTCGGCGCTGGAGATGGCATCCCATCCTTCTTCCCCGTCGAGGGATTGGTTTCTCCCGCATCCCCGTTTCCCGACACAGAGATGGAAGCTTGGGATGCACTGTCCCCACCATTGCTTCGGTCTCCTGCACCTGCACCGTCTCGCCAATTGATCACGGCTTGATGGCGAGATCGCATATTCTCGTAGAATTCATTAGCCTCGTTCATCTTGTTAGCTTCTGCCTGTTTAGCGTCAAGCCACCGTTGCAATAATTTGGCATTGTCTTTCGTGAGCGTGCTATTACGCTCTTCAATTTGTCCGAGCTCAAGCTGCAGAGTACTGATCTCATCATGAAGAATCTAGAAAATAAGCAGTATTAGGATATGTAAGGAAGGAGGGACATTGGGAATGGGCGTACTTGAACCGTGCGATCCTTCTCAGACATGAGTTCGTTGTGCTGGTCGACTTTCCGCCGAAGGACGGCCAACTCGTCTCTAGCTCTTCGAAGACTCTCAGCATCTATTCTCGAGGCTTCTTCCTTCTCTCGCAAGGTCTCTGTCATCGATAGCAACCTCTGTGTATTCTGGCCTTGCGTCTTGTAGACTCCTGCCATTTCATCGCGCATAGAGGATATTTGCGATTCAAGAGAAGATATGTAGGCTGCGCGTACAGGATTGCTAGAAGAACAGAACAGAATCAGCAAAGGAGGCGTAAACAGAAAAACGAACCACAAACTCTTCGCCACCTCCTGCGACAAAAACAGTGGAGCTACTCGGGTTTCCTTTGACAGTATTCACTGCACGTAGTAGTGACGCATTGCGTTCCTTGAGAAGCTTCGTCTGCTGGGCCAACCTTCGATCTATAGGTGGTATGAGTAAGTGAGGAAAGAGAGAGAATGAATAGATATACACTGCTCAATTACAGAGGAAAATGAAGATTCCTTTGCATTTCTCTCTGTGAGACGTATACGAATGAGTTCCTGCCATGCGGGCTCAGCCATTGAGACGATGGCAGTCGGCGAGCGGGATGGTTTGCGGATGACTTGCCCGAATGAGGTAACACCCTCATTTATCCTTTGCGCTTCCACCACCACCACTATACCAATCTCACCTTCTTCAGCTCAACTTCTTCTTCCTTAACAACACAATGGGTCGTGTTCTGCTTAAGGTTCTTCATTGCTTTCTTTTCTTAAATTATATCAATGTTGACATATCTATCGCTGGTTTCACCTAGGTTATCATCCTGGGTGACAGTGGGTTCGTCACCCTTTCTTCGAATAATTATCCCAATAACTAATATCGCCACCTCTATGGTCCGCTTCAGTGTTGGAAAGACGTCTCTCATGAACCAATATGTAAACAAACGGTTCAGCAACCAATACAAAGCCACTATCGGTGCCGACTTGTGCGTTCCATTGGAATTTCATAGCACGTATGGCCACTCATGTCTTGTGAAAATATCTCTTTTAGTCTTACGAAGGAAGTAATGGTGGATGACCGTCTGGTTACCATGCAGGTGTGTACCTACTTCCTTCTATCAGGTTCTCGTGACTCAGTTCCCCCTCCACAGCTATGGGACACAGCAGGACAGGAGCGCTTCCAGTCTTTAGGAGTCGCCTTTTACCGTGGGGCAGATTGCTGTGTATTGGTCTATGATGTCAATAGCGCAAAGTCCTTCGAGACTCTCGACAGTTGGCGCGACGAGTTCCTCATCCAGGCCAGTCCGCATGATCCCGAGAACTTCCCTTTCGTCGTTCTGGGAAACAAGATAGATGTTGAGGAGAACAAGCGACAGGTACAACTCTCCCGGTTGCAGTTATCCACACCGCTCACTCAATTCTTGAAAATGCTCTCAGGTAACACAGAAGCGCGCCATGACGTGGTGTCAGTCCAAGGGCAACATTCCCTACTTTGAAACTTCAGCAAAGGAGGCGATCAATGTAGAGCAGGCTTTCCAGACTGTGGCTAAGAACGCCTTAACTCAGGAGGCAGAAGAGCAATTGTAAGACACTTCCGCCTACTTTCCTTTAGCTTTCGTGCTGACTCTGCCTCTAGGTATGTCGACTACCCGGATCCTATCCAGCTTGACTCTGAGAGCTCGCAAAGCTATGGATGCAACTGCTAAAGCTACTTAGAGGTTGTCGGGTTGTGTATAGCTTGAACGTGGACACATATTCTTGGAATGATTACCCCCTTTCTTTCTTTCATCTGACTACATATAATTTCTACTGCTCTTTGCCACCAGTTCTACAGTATAATGCCCCTTACTTGTCACGACGATATCTGTATGTTCTGCAATGTTTCGATTATTTCAGTGAAATTCGACGGACGGACGGACGGCGATAAGATATAATTGGATGACGTCTTTGGGTATGACTGGTACACAGTGACTTCACTTCACATCTCACTCTTTCTTGTAACTACGACCACTCCATGGCTGCAATTCACCCCCCACCGAATCCACCAATTATTCATTCTTTCGTGTCTCCTAGCTCTCTTATCGATTCTTTAGCTGCTTTTGTCGTTAAGGCTCAGAAGGACGCAATCGACAAAAAGGGTAGATTTACTATCGCTCTCTCCGGTGGTTCTCTGCCCAAGCAGCTCGGCGGACTTGTTGGTCATCCTGATGTCAAATGGAATCTTTGGTGAGCGAACAAGCGTTGTGAAGCGAAACGCACGAGTCCGTCCTGATGTCCATTGAAAGGCAGGTTTTCTATGCCGATGAACGCGTCGTTCCTCTCGACGATCCTGATTCAAATCATCTATTATGCATGACCGAACTCTTCTCTAAAGTTCCCATTCCCAAAGAGAACATCCATACCATCGATATCTCACTGCTCGATGATCTCGAAGAGCTCTCCGATTCATACGAAAAAGAGCTCATTCGTGAATTCGCTCAAAAGGACGCCGCTCGTTTCCCTGTCTTTGATCTCATCTTACTGGGCATGGGTCCAGATGGACACACTGCATCCCTTTTCCCTGGGCACGAGCTTCTTGCAGAGGAAGATCGCTGGGTTGCTTACATCGAAGACTCGCCTAAGCCCCCTCCAAAGCGGATCACTCTCACGTACCCCGTTATCAACCATGCTGCCCGTGTGGCTTTCGTTGCGGCAGGTGCAGGAAAAGCCGATGTTCTCAGCACAGTCCTTGACAAACCGGAAGTGGGATTGCCGTCTTCACGTGTGAGGCCTGTTTATCCAGGTCAACTGTATTGGTTTGTCGATGCTGCTGCTGCTGCGAAACTGCAACAGCCGTCGACTGAGTTCAGGCTCTGATATCATTATTTCGTTCCTGAGAGATATAGCTTATTGATGAGAACCCAGAGAAGTCTGTATATCTTATGTACTTATGCCTTGTCTTGCTCTCTTTGATCATTAATTGTTGACTGTATTGAATGTACTTGGAGTAGCACATCAAAATAGACGTTGGATCCATCTACTTTACTCTGTAACAAGCACACTCCAGTCGCTCGGAATAGTCCCCATTTGTCTACCAACGAGTTCCGTCCAGATGGGTCTTGAAACAGGACCCATGCCGTCCTCACCAGTCGGAATATGAACGTCTTCTCCGAGATAACCAATTCTGTTCACTGGGCTGATAACAGCTGCGGTTCCAGAACCAAACAGCTCAACCAGCTTTCCTTTCTGTGAAGCCTCCTTCACCTCTTTCATGGTGATGGGTCTTTCAGAAACCACAAGTTTTTCAGGGAGGTTAGGAAGCCGTTTAATTCCAGATGCGTGTTCTCGAGCAAGTGCAAGCACGGAATCCCGTGTAACTCCAGGAAGAATCATACCATCGAGGGGAGGCGTTACGACTTCGATAGCTAGATGAAAAGGCGTTAGGTGCGTCTTGACAGTCAACACGAGAAACTCACAGCCATCATCTTTCTCAAGTACAACGAACATGTTCATAGTTCCCACCTCGGTCAAATAATGTTCAGGTCCGTGGAGCCAGAGATTCTGGGCGTATCCGAGTTTGGCGGCCATCTTCTGTGGCATGACACCAGGAGCGTAGTTGACACCCAGTTTGTACGCGCCAGTACCTCCAGGTGCTGCTCGTATGTATTCTGTTGTAGCGTAGAGAGCGACAGGCTTGAATCCATCTGGGTAATAGGGCCCCACGGGACTACAGATAACGAAAAGAAGGGCTTCACTGGGAGGGGCAACGCCAATGAACTTTTGTGTACCAACTATGAATGGTGAGCTGTGAAGAATAAGGAAGAATAAGGCCATCCTTACTCATGGTAGGTCGAATATACAGACTATGGCCCCGCTCCTTTGGAATCCAATGTTTGTCGGTAATGATGAGTTTCTTGATGAGCTCAAGGAGCGCGTCACCGTCGAATGTCTACAGAGGGAATGAGCCTGGAGAGATGAAGTTTCGAGGGATGTACATACAGGGAGGGCTATACGTTTGGCACTAGTAACCATCCGTTTCATGTTCATATCAGGACGGAAAAGAGTGACTTTGCCGTTCTCATCGCGGTATGCCTTCATACCCTCGAAGATGGTCTGAGCATAGTGGAGGACAGTAGAGCTGGGTTCAAGAGAGAGTGGACCGTCTTTTCGGCAG
Source organism: Neonothopanus nambi (assembly GCA_003987895.1). NCBI lineage: Eukaryota > Fungi > Basidiomycota > Agaricomycetes > Agaricales > Omphalotaceae > Neonothopanus > Neonothopanus nambi. The sequence goes on along the minus strand of RCHF01000551.1, from coordinate 10,815 downwards.
AGTTGTCAGGACATGGATATTGAGGTTGTTGAAGAGCCATACATACAAGGCTCGATCGTAGGGGTACCCCAGCCGTCTACTGCACTCCAGGGGATAGTCAACATGTGATCTGTCTATAAAAATGTGGGTTTACTGTGACTGCAAATTGAATTGGAATACGCACAAAGGTGTGACCAAACATGAGTGTCTTTGACTCTGGAGGAGGAGTAGGCTTTTCATTTCTAACAAACAAAAGACGAGAGGGCTACCAAGAAGATCAACAAAAGGTTGAACAAATAGGACGTGTATTACCTGGATATCAGGAAGAGCAACGACCTCTCCTGTCATAGGATCAGTCTGTGTACTATATCCACGCCATGAAAATCTAAGGCTACGACGTTGGAGTCGGATAGAACGAGAGAGAAACATTTTGAGTGAGAAATGACTCGAAGGGACAAACTATTTCTTTCGGTGATTCGGTCCGATCGGTCCGATAACATCATTGATTGGCTTTTACAGTACAGTAGCTACTCTTCTTTTATCTCAGCAACAAACATCCGCTCCTCGTATATTTCCTTGGGGACAAATAGCACAACCGGGTGAGGAGCTTGAGGAATGGAACCAACAGAAAGCCTTATGGTCTTGTTGCTTGACAAGTCTTCCCAAAATGTCTTGAAATGGCGTGAACTTTGTACGATGAATATACTAGCTCAACTAAAAACACGAAGGCACCTACGATTCTGAACAGCGAGCAACTGGCCTCGTGGTACAAGGTTTAGCAAGTCCCGAGAGTGTGGTTGAAGTCCACCGGCCTAAGGTGCGCATATATCTGAGATCGACGAAAGGGTAACAAGTTTTTGTAGGACTCGCAGCCTCTTGTGCTTGTTCCGACATTTTGATTGCAGGCAAACTTTCTTGACCCATCTTCTTCTGAGGTGTATCTTCCAGATCCACACGCCTTCGTTTTGCAGGTCGGCTTGAGGAGGGGCTGGATTCACTATCGTCAAAGAAACGCTTGCGGTTCTGCTGGCTAAACTGTTGTGCGATGAACATGTTCTTGGGGCTTTGCTCGTTCTTGGATTCCGTAGCCATTGGAGGTTTTCTCAAAGTCCGTTGTACGACCAGTTCTTGCGGCTCTTCGAATGCGTCTATTCAAAAAATTTCAAACAAGACGAACGGCCAGTATTCATGAATTTCTCCTTACCATCAAGCACATACTTTGTCATAGGCATTAGAAACTGTTCCGAAACGCATTTAGTTATCCATGACATGTGCAATACCTGTGCAAACCACATCAGTGTAGGGGCCCTATAATCAAGACTGAAATGCTCATACGATAATATTCTTGTCGGCGAGTCTTCGAAACATTAGATGAGGTGCTGCACTCGAAAGAGTTTTCGTACCGCTTCAACCAAGGATCATCCAAGCCAACGCAGAAAAAGTCAGAAGAGTGAAAGAAATCCTTTTCTGACTGCACGATCGTGCCGCCGTATTTGACTGGGAGTATTGCGTGAGTCGAATATCAGCGATGAAAAGAATAGCTGGCGTACCCCATATCAATCGTACAGAATGTGAGACGAGAGGACTAAAGCAAGCTACACTCGACATAGGTAAAGCAGGTCTTTCATCAGATACTGAATTACTGGCCTTTCCTTTCCGCGAATAGCATGGTTTAGTCGAGAGAGTCGATTGAGCGCAGCGAAATATTCCCACACATCCAAGCATCTAATCACGCAAAAATTCTTTCTTTAATTGTTGCCAGCCATTGAAAAGGTACATACGCATTAAGAGCACTCTGCGTAGATCTGAAAAAAAAGTATAAAGGTGAAATAATAGTAATGCAAGAACAGCGAATGACTACGTTGTCAAGATTTGATTCGAGGACAGGTGAGCGAGTGATAAGTAGTGAGCCCAGGGGTATGTATGCGGGGATGGATGGTATGTCAAGAGTCACTGGGAAGATGTATATGTAGTCTGAGGTGAGGAAAAAAGATTGAATAATTATATGTGTAACTTCTTTGCTTGCTAGCCCTGCAGCGTAAAAAATCCCTTACATGCATGTCTCGAACTATGTATTAGGTCCTCTGGATCGCGACCGTGATTTACGTTGCTTTGAGAGCGTTCTATGTTTGGAATATGAACTTCCCCCCGATTGTATCTGACCGTCAGCTACTTGCGACCCTCCGACAATTGTTGATCGTCCTCTGGAATCCGGCACGAAATCACTGTCCTGCAAAAAGGGGCCTGCATGACGTAGATCCGTATTCGACCTCGCCGACACAGGACTGTGGTATACGGAGGGTATAGGTGGAACAGGAGGAGGGGAGGTATGTGAATAGGAAGGTTCTGATCCATATGGCGATGGCGGTATTGAAGAGGACGAAAGGGGCGATGGAAAAGGGGGTAGGGAGGTCATTCGTTTAGGTGACCGTAAATTGCTTTGGGAATGACTGGGGGAAACTATAGTATGCTTTATTAGAAATGAGTCGTAATGGGTAAGACAAGACTTGCCAATATTTGCAGGTACCCCCTCATGTCGTAGTGAGCTTTCCGAACGGACTGCTCTCGGCGCCCACATATCCACCACACTGAGTCGAGCAGAATCAGAAGGCAAAGTAGGCTGACCATATACCATGGGCGCTAGTGGCGCAGGAAGAACAATCTGCATCGGGTTATGAGGATCATGAGGTAAACCACGACGACTTGACCGGGCGGTACTAGCAGCGGAAGAAACAGTGGAAAAAGCTCGATGGTGAGGTCGCCTCGTGGAGTGTGATGAAGAAGAGCGAGCTCGGCGTGAATTGGATGAGCTATGAGATCGAATCGAGGAGGGAGAAGTCACGCCTGGTGGATAAGAAGCCAATTCTGCGGAAGAAAGGGAGACATCACTCTCGCTGGGTGGTACTTGGAACGAGGTATTAGGAAGGGGTACCAGGGCAGCTGGCAACACTTCATGGGAGAGAGAAATGTCTTCGCCGGTATCGCTGGCGAGAATAGAACGAGAAGGGCTGCTCGGGACCGGGCTACCTTTGCGCAAAAGAGAGCCGGAACTGTGACTGCTTCTCAAGTCGGAGGCAATAGTAAAGGGGGCTGGTGCACTGAGATAAGACGAAGTGGTCGCCTGGCGATTCTGGACTTTTGCTATCTGCTGCTCCCTGTGATGAGCAAGAGGCTGAACAGGTGGCAGAGGAACAGACTTTTGCGAGGGGGAGATGCAGAGCCTGTGAATGAGACGTATGATAACCAGGGCGACGACGAGACCGCCAACTGAGGCGCAGACGACGATAATGATGAGGGTTTCATGAGAAAGAGCCATAAGCGAACGAGTGGCTCAACACCGTCAACCGTCGTCGTCGACGTCCTCGTTGTGGTTAACGTTGAAGAGGAAGATTTGTAATGTGACTTTGACATGTCCAGTCATCGTCCGTTGTCGACAAAGACTGCGCTGTCGAAGCGTCTGCTGTTTCCATCTCTGTCGTCTTCTGAGCTACCGCCTCTATTCTCAACAGCGAATACGCCGCAAGAGCTCACGACTGAAGTGTATGATTTTTTCGCACTCGCTCTTCGTGCATTTGTCAATCCCTGGTGGACGAAAATCACCCGCTATGACAAAGAATTCCTACCGGAGATTACTAGGATCCTTACCCATGTCGTTCAAGCTCTCGAGGCTCGCGTTCCCGCAGCTGACCTGGCCCCGCTCGTCTTCCTGGACGTTCCGACGATAGTCACTCAGCACTACCGCGACTACCGTAATGCCGCCTCAAAGCTCACTACCTCTTATGCCACCGGTGGTGCTTTGTCGCTTCCCCAGTTATTTCACCAGCTTCAGCCTCACATGGCTGTCTCTGCAGACGGCGAGATTGATCTGGAGTACATGCGTACGCTTGTCGACCATCTCCTTAAGGTCTGCCTTCCGCCAGAAGACTATAGCCCTGAGGCGGAGAGACTTATCGTAAGGGAGATTATTGTGAAGATTGTTCTCAAGGATGTTATTCCAAAGATTACCCAGCCTTGGTTCATACAGAAGATTATCCTTGACCAGCTCGGTCACCAGCCTGGTCCTGCACCCCGCCCACCAGTGCGGATATCTAATCCTCCGCCCCCTTTCTCCTTTCACACAATCATCGTCATTGTTCTCTCCGCTATTCAGTCTGTCTCTGGTGCTTGCCTTGCTCTCGTTCATGCCTATAAACAAGCCATGTCCACCATTAAACTCGTCAATCAATCCTCTACTCCACTGAGGCCGTCCTCTCACTCAGCTTCTGAGCCAACAACACTCCCCTCATCCAATTCCACACCTGTCTCTCATACACAAACTCCTGATCCGCTGTCTGTCAATCCCTCACCTGTTCCTTCTCGATCCTCATCTACCTCATCCCCACCTAAATCACCTGTCTTTCCCTCGACCTTTCCTCCACCCCAAACGACTACGCCCGTGTATGATTCTAATGACTCAACGAACAATTATGTCCAACCTTCGATAATACTCGTCTCCGAAATATTCAGCATGGAAGAGCGCTACGCGTCAGGCACCATTATTAGAACTCTGGCGATGCTATGTTCAAGTCTCACACCTTTTTTAGACAAGTAAGTCGCGTTTAATCGTGTTCGGAAACAGACTCACGTATTTCTAGGCTTTTGCCATATCTATTAACGAATCTTCTATCTGCTACGTTTCTGTTTAAGATTGTGCGGATAGCGAAGAATACGTTGTTCCCGAATGGATATCCGGCGCCCCCACCAATAGACCCGACACCCGAGGAACAAGCAGAAATTCGGGCTAAACTGCTTGCGTGGAGGGGGAAGGGTGCTGCTTGTAAGTAGCCCTTTGTGATCCTTTCAAATGCATCCTCAATTACCTGTTGCAGCGCATTTCCTTCCTCTTATTCTTGGCCCTGATCCTACCGCCACCATCAGCGCTGCCATAGAACCTCTCTCAAGCCAGCCATGTAATGTTCACTTGATTATGATGATTCTTGATAGAGTACTGGGTACACTATTCCCCGAGATGGTACAGGGGGGAGACGGGAGTACAGCCGCGTCTTGAGAGATAAATTATCTTGTACAGTACTAAATTGACGAATATCATTGGTCGAATGACACGTGATCGCGTGGTATGGCCGGCAAGACCGGGCCGAAACCAATGTTTTGAGCAGAAAATTTTGACCCCTGCAGAGTTAACGATGGTGCGGTCAGGGATCCGCACAATTCGGTGTCTGCAAAGTCATCGTACATTTGCGACTCATGCAACGAGTAGCACTCCGGAGAAGAACTGCGCTTCCATAACTCCCCCGTACCCAACTCTCATCCAAAATCTCCAGCATGTCCGCAACATCCTCAAGAGACCTCTTACTCTCGCTGAGAAGATCCTATATAGTCACCTTTGTGACCCTCTTAACGGTCTCGGAGCAGGTGGTCGGGTGAGAGGTGAAGCCTATCTACAGCTGAGGCCAGAACGGGTCGCGATGCAGGATGCTTCTGCTCAGTGCGTTAACGACACTATTGGAAGGTCTCATGCAAATGCTGATGTCCTGTTGATTCTAGGATGGCTCTGTGCGTCTTCATTTGATCTCTCTGTATTGTACGTACGAACTGAATGCGACACAGATTGCAGTTCATGAGCGCTGGTCTCGCTCGATGTGCCGTACCGACTAGTATACACTGCGACCACCTTATACAAGCATCGGAAGGTGCACAATCTGATTTAAAGGTGAATCCCGGCTTCATCTTACGATATCCTACGTGATCTTCTGAAATCGTCGTGTCATGACAGCGTTCTATCGTATCAAACAAAGAAGTGTTCGATTTTTTGGAAAGTGCAGCTCGTAAATATGGCATCGAATTCTGGAGACCTGGTTCTGGTATCATACATCAAATCGTACTGGAAAATTACGCCGCTCCTGGCATGCTCATGTGAGTATTTTGTTTTTGGACTGCTCGTATGACTCGAACTAAAAGCCAGGTGCTTAGGCTAGGGACTGGTGAGAATCAAACGTATTCTGAAGCAAGGATAGGTTTTGATATGTTACATTGCAGACTCGCATACGCCGAATGCTGGTGGTCTCGGGTTGCTCGCTATCGGTGTGGGTGGTGCGGATGCGGTTGATGCAATGACTGGGACACCTTGGGAGCTGAAAGCCCCACAGATCGTCGGTAGGAAATTAGTTCTTTTTTAAAGTACCATCTTTGGTGATGTCTTGTTAGGTATTCACCTTACGGGAAAACTTTCCGGATGGGCTACTCCCAAGGACGTGATCTTGCATATCGCCGGAAAGCTCACAGTACGAGTAAGTGTCGTTTCTTGCATCATTCAACGTCAACTTGACCGTTGTGAATAGGGCGGAACAGGAAGGATTCTGGAATACTTTGGTCCCGGTGTTTCCAATCAGTCCTGCACTGGTAATTCGTTCAGCTATTTGCTTGAATATTCACTGACTGTATTGGAGGTTTGGCTACTATGGCTAACATGGGAGCGGAGGTTGGCGCTACAACGTCCACCTTCCCATACACCTCGAACATGCGAGCTTATCTCCACGCAACCGGTCGGGCACCCGTCGCCCGCGCTGCGGACGAAGCTGCTGCTCAGGGTTTCTTGAGCGCAGACGAAGGTTCAGAGTACGATGAAGTCATTGAAATCGTAGGTGTTTATCTTTGATTTCATGTCAAGGCAGCTTATTGAGTTACTCCTCAAGAACTTGTCTGAGCTTGAACCTACTATCAACGGACCTTTCACTCCAGATTTGGCTACTCCGTTGTCCAAGTTTAGCTCATTTGTAAAGGAACAAGGATGGAAGGATGAATTGTCTGCCAGTCTCATCGGTTCTTGCACGAATAGCTCGTATGAAGATATGGTATGTATGTTGTCTTCTTGAGCATTGGAAGTTGGTGTTAATATATCAAAGACAAGCGTCGCAGATCTTGCACGACAGGCCAAGGCGGCAGGGCTCACAACCAAAGTAACATCGTTAATCTTCTGGTCTACGTGAGATAAAGCTAAGAACTCTACAGGTCCCCTTCTTCTGCACTCCAGGATCCGAGCAAATCCGAGCAACTATGGAGCGCGACAGCGTGACGTCTACCCTCCAAGACGTCGGAGCAGTTGTCCTAGCTAATGCGTGTGGTCCGTGTATCGGTCAAGTAGGTTTGCGTAGCAATTTTTAATCGTCATTTGATCTCACGGTGCACTCTGCAGTGGAAACGAGAAGACAAGAAGGACGAAGAAAATGGTTTGGTTATTTCCCCCGCAGCGAACCCGATTTACTGACTCAAGACTCTCATTATAGCTATTCTAACGAGCTTCAATCGAAACTTCAAGTCGCGCAACGACGGCAATCGGCACACCATGAACTTCCTTGCTTCCCCTACGGTCGTAACCGCCATGGCCTTCTCAGGCAAATTGTCTTTCAATCCAATGACGGACTCCTTGCCCTTGCCTTCCGGAGAGCAGTTCAAATTTTCGCCCCCATCTGGACAGGCTCTTCCGACAACCTTTACACCTGGGGATACGAGTTTTTACCCGGCGCCTATGCCCGAACCTCAGCCTGACACAGAAGTTATTATCAAGAAAGATTCTCAAAGGCTAGAATTACTTGAGCCTTTCACGAGTCACTTTGGTGAAGGTTCTGGAAATACAAGAGGTTTAGAATTACCGCCATTGAAGATTCTCATGAGAGTGCGGGGCAAGTGTACCACTGATCATATCTCGGCCGCTGTAAGTTGTTCCTACCTATCACCTTGCCAAAATTTCGACCGTCACATCTCTTAGGGTCCATGGCTGAAGTATAAGGGGCATTTGACTAACATTTCGGAAAATCTGCGTAAGTTTGTTTAAAATTCGGTAATATTTTCTTAGCTGATTGTCAGAGTAGTCATCACTGTTCGCAAACTTTACTCATATCAAGACGGATATTCGTTGTCTAACACAGTGTGTTTAGGCTGTCAATGACGAAGGTGGAGATATCAACATTGCATTCGACCATGATGCCCCAAGTGGCTTGACCGAGACAGATACCATTCCCAATGTAGCCAAGCGTTTCAAGGCCAGGAATCAGCCGTGGGCTCTTGTAGTGGACGACAATTATGGAGAAGGCAGCGCAAGGGAGCATGCAGCCCTTCAACCCCGATTCTACGGTAAGAGGTTCCTTGTGTATTTAAGACATTCATGCACACATTCAGTCTAGGTTGTGCGATGATTATTGCTCGGTCTTTCGCGCGTATCCACGAAACCAATCTCAAGGTTTTTAACTCAGCTCTGCTCCCCAGTTTTATGACAAGCTCACATCTTCTGTAGAAACAAGGCGTACTTCCTTTATGGTTCGCTGATAAAGCAGACTATCTGAAGATAGGTTCCGGGGATGTGGTTGAAACAATAGGCCTGGCTGACCTGCTCGAGGGCAAGCCCGATGCAGCTATCAAGCTCAAAGTGATCAAGCGAACTGGAGATGTGTTCGAGATACCCACCAAGCACACGATGTCTACTGACCAGTTGAAGTGGTTCCGCGCAGGATCTGCATTAAATTATATACGTTCGCAGATGAATTAAAAACATGTACTATACATGCCGAATATGCAAGACTGTCTATCAAGGAAGATCAGTTCCAAGGCACACCATGAAATTTTCAAGGTCTCATGATCATGATACTTGACTGGAAACTGAACGTTTTGAACGTTTGAACATGTACCGCAATGATCAGTGTCTTACCGAAAATAATAAATTGTCATGGTCACCTGATCCTAAGTACTTTGGGTTTTAACCTCAACCACGTTGGGATGGCGTCTGTCTAATGGACACCCCCTCATCCCTCAGACATTGTCCTTTTGTCGATGATTTAATCCCTGAGATCCTTCAAAGCAGAAACTGGTGGCCCGAAGATCTTCTTCGCCTTTGCTACATCTCGTCAACTTGGGCGCACTTCGTTCGTAAGCTTCTTTATTTGCGCCCGAGTCTTCGTTCGTTTCGTTCTTGCTTGCTTTTCGTGCGCACCATCTCCGAGAGTGCGTATCTTCTACCTCTCATCAAAGGCATTGAGGCTTGCCCCATGGAAGGAAACAGGCTCTTCGGTGCAGAGGAAATGCGAGTCGTGCGGATGATCTTGAATTTGGACGGTCTGGTCTCGATCACCCTTGGAGGTGAACTAGCGGTGGGCGCAGAGAAATTTCTGAATAACATGTGCCATTCCCAGTCAGTCAAGGCAATCTTCATCGATGGGAGGTTGTTATCCCACTCCCTCACAGCTCCTCCGTCTTTTGAATGGGATGAAGTGATAGCGTGTAAATTTTCTGGCCTTGAGACATTACGGCTTTCACACCTCGATCTTGACATCGTATATCCTTCAATAACGTATGAACTCGGATTGAAGGAACTAGCTCTGGACAACGTGCGGATTGTTCGCGGAGACCTTATACAACTTCTACAGCAGACTACTTCTCTCAAGCGTTTAATCGTTTCTGGACAATCGTCCTCTGAGCTTGATGAGAACGTCTGTGCTGTTCTTCAGTCATACACCATCGAAAGCTTGCACTATGAAGTGCAGTACAACCATCCCTCGGTATCTCTGTCGTTCGACAGGGATTTATCTTCTACCACCTCTCTACGGTTTCTCCACCTCGATGGTTTGCGCGTAGATCCAGAAACTCTCTCCAAGATACACACTTGTTTCCCTTTCTTACAGCAGTTCTCAGTGTCGGCTGATGTGTATCTTTAACCCTTGAGGACTGGGCTGCGTTCATGTGTGCTCCCGTAGTTGCGCGAGTTGGGATGACCCGAGGGAACTAATCACCCTCTCTTCAAGGAATGGATCATGAAGCTCAAGCAAACTCAGCAAGCCCGTCGTCCTGACGGCAGGCTGCTCTATTCGGGTGTTGATCTGCTGGGAATCTTCTCCTTTTCCTCTGGACGGTCATTACTAGCGTATTCAAGTCAGATTTGTGCAGGCCCGATTTTAGGTTATCATAGCCCTTATTGTACTACTATGTATTACTTCGTTGACCTTACTTATGTATCTCATATATGATCGCATTTTCGCTACACCTGAGCGGTGTCATTCGTTGTTAAAGTAAGAAGTTCGATTGTTCTGATCACCAATAAGCCTCAAGATAGTGCCTACTTTTCTGGAGCGTGTATAGTCTTGTTTTCTGCATTCCGTGTACATGTCTAGATGATACAAATAATTACGCCGATACCTATTCAGTGCGCGCCTTTCAAGCCGATCCAGCACCCACGAAACGTCTCGTCATCCGTCTGAGAGGCTTATCCGACATTCTACGACGGGAAAGAGATATATCATCGGAAGAATCGGTAGGTGAGCTAGCGCCTGCTGTAACAGTGACAGTTACAATGGCAGCACCATCATCAGTGGATCCATCAAGACCGGTGGATGTACCGCCAGTTCCGTCTAGACCAGTGGATGTACCGTCGAGGCCAGTAGATGTACTGCCAGTACCAGATGTACCGTCAAGACCAGTGGATGTACCATCAAGACTAGTGGATGTACCATCAAGACCAGTGGATGTACTGTCGAGACCAGTAGATGTACCGTCAAGGCCGGTGGATGTACTGCCAGTACCAGTTGCACCATCGAGACCAGTGGATGTACCAGTACTGGATGCACCATCAAGACCAGTGGATGTACCATCGAGGCCAGTGGATGTACTACCAGTACCAGATGTACCATCAAGACCAGTGGTTGTACTGTCTAGGCCAGTAGATGCTCCATTACTGGAAGTACCCTCCACCCCACTAGATGTACCATCGAGGCCGGTGGATGTACTGCCAATACCGGATGTACCATCGAGGCCCGTGGATGTACTACCAGTACCGGATGTACCGTCAAGACC
>RCHF01000549.1:0-21689 GCA_003987895.1 Neonothopanus nambi | reverse complement strand
ATATTTTCAGAATTTTTCGAAATTATTTTTATTTTCATGAGAAAAAAGTGTCTCGTCCAAATCAGTATTTTGCGTTTTTCGAGCCCAATTTGGAAGCTGGTGCATCGCCACTTCGCAGGCATGATTTTCGGATTGGTACCCACCCGTGGGAATATTTTCAGATTTTTCCGTATTTTATTGTATTTTATTAGTATAGCTGGGTATAGCTAGCTTTGACCATCCTAATTATTGCATGCTGCGAAAGTGCCGTGAAGGTGCCGAAATTCCCTAATTGATTTGTAATTGATCTGACAAATCATCCAGCTTTGACAGGAGTCACCTGATCCTCAAAAAGCGGTCCGAAATCACAAAAAAAAGCCTCTATATATTTTTAAACTCAGCCAGATGCCGGAGTATGGCCGAATTTTAGTTCTTTAGGGGTTTTAGGATTGTCGTACCCTTTTGCAATACAATGAACGAGTGCTGTCGTCATATTTTACAAAACAAGTACCGCATCTGGTGAACTGTCACCCCTTTACTACTTCATCTTAGGTTACAATGTATCACATTACTGACATTACTGCATGCATCATATCACGATACAACTCTTATGCAGTGCGACCCATAACTCAGTGTCCGGAGCTCCAAGCGCAATCATATTCCAGCCAACCAATTCAACAATTTCATCAACGGTGGGTATCCCTAAATCTGGATCTTCTAAATCTTTCTCTGCAGACAGAATCCATGTCAAAAAGCCTTCTGTGTGCGGGCGTAAGTGCCACTCCACCTGGACTAACTACGTAAGTTTATTCCTGATTGGGCCACCAGCCGATGGTCCAATCGTTCACACTTTCCTCCACTGTTCAATTTCGACCACTCTTCTACTCTGTGCCCATTTCTCACATTCGTTTTAATCTCTGGTTATATTTTTTCTAATCATGGGAGGTCGGACTAGTTCGTCGAGCCGGCGGTCCTCGCAACAACGCCGCTGCAGATTTGTATTTTCATCTCCCGGTAGTAAAATACAAACAGTCTGCAGCTGTGCTGACTTCAAAGGAGAGAACATTAAAGACAGCTGCTCTGATTGTTCTCACCTTGGCTCAATGCATATCCACAAGAGCAGGGAGTCTGAAGGAGGTACAACTGCGATGGAAGTCGACAATTCTCCCAAGCAAGGAAACTCCAAAGGCCGCAAATCCAACACACTCGCTGACATCGTCATGAACACTCTAATCGACAATCCGGCTGCCTTAAGCAAGCTAGACGCTGCGAATATGGAAGCCAATAAAGGTCTCCTTTCCATGGCTTTGCCTACAACAGTAAAGAAGTCTTCAAGCTCTAAGTACATACTAGTATTCTATCTGACTTGGACTCAATACTCATCTATATATGCATATAGGACCAAGTTGGGGCCAAGTTCTGGAAAGACCATTGCAGCTGTTTCCATATCTCGAAACACCTCTAACGGCATCGCAAAAATTGCCGGACTTGTTTTGAATCCTTGGGGAATAAGAAAAGAAGTACGTGATAATGATAGTGGCCTTTCGATGTTGTTAAATGTCTCAATTCCATTTCTTCAGAGAGGCAGCATCGTTGCACTCAATAGTCCAGTAGCAGCTCAGAACGTGACTCTTGCCAGTTATAAGACCTTGGGATTAGCATTCTCGGAGCCAGAGGGGTTTCATTTTGACACAAAAATGAACCATGACCAGCTTACAGCTTTCATACGCGATCGTATCCCTGTTCTGTCCGCTCTTTATACTGGCAAGCAGAAGAACACATCTGAGTGTGCTCCGTGGGGCATATGCTTTGTCCATCATGGTTCTTTAGGTTTGTCGTTCAAAGATTTTCCTGATGCACAAGCAGTATACGAAAAGCGATCTATGGCTGGAAGGTCTTCTAAAATGCAGTTTATTTTTATCGGTAAGGGTTCTTTTAGCTTGACTTGACCCCTCGTTCTTACTTGTTCTATGTGATCAAGTGTCACGCAAGGCTATTCCCGAATCCTCTATCATGGAGCACTCTGGATTGGGGAGCCGAGAAGCCTTCAAGCGCGTTTACAATAGTCTCTTGCAAGTGGAAGGCCATCATTCGGGTGAGCGTTTTGAAGTTACATCCTCATGCATTAGTTATAACATATTCATTAGAGATACTTCCTGACTCTGGGTCTGAAAACGAGTCTGAAAACGAGGCTGAAGATGATAATTCAAGCTGGAAACCTCCAAAGGCAACAAAGCGGAAAAGAAGCACTGACTTCGGTTCCTCTGATGTTGAGGGCAAGCCGGTGCGAAAATCTGTACACTTGATGAATATGGCTTCCGATCATGATGGAGAAGGTAAGCCTCAACTATATACACATGTGGTATGTTATACACTAATTTCTAAAGATGTTGATGTCATAGAGTTGTCTTCAGAGGATTCTGGTGAAGAAGAGCCAAATGATCATTCCTCTATAGTCTCTCATGATGAGATTGACTATTGGGACCTTGAATGGGAGTTTGCTATGCTTTAGTTCTATGACCTCACTCCTTACCTCACATACTCTACAACATCCAGCTAATTCCTACTCTCTATTCACGAGATGTAGTTAACAGTCTTACTATTCTTTAATTCAACTCTCACTCCTTACCTCACATACTCTACAACATCCAGCTGATTCCCACTCTCTATTTATGAGATGTAATTGAGATAGTCTTGCAGTTGCAATGACATAAACATCTCATATGATAGCTTCTTATAAAAGTCTTTGCTTAAGCATGTTCAACACACTTGACATGCAACYCAGAGTYGCTCAACACACAACCCAGAGTYGCTCAACACACAACYCAGAGTCRCTCRACACRCAACCCAGAGTYGCTCGACAYGCAACTCAGAGTCACTGGACATGCATGACAGAGTTGCTCGACACACAACTCAGAATTGCTCGACATGCATGACAGAGTCGCTTGACACACAACTCAGAGTCGCTCAACACACAACACAGTTGCTCAGCACACAATACAGAGTTGTTCAACACACACAACAGTGTTATCAATGCAAATGCTATCAACACACGCAATTTAAGCAAACTTATTTTTTGACACTTTGGACCCTCATACTCTGCAGAGGACACTGATGCTGAAGTCGCCATTCAAGGCAGGGGGTATAAGGCCGATACTAGACACGTCTCTGGTTGAAGATGGGTGCCTGACGCACGACCTGATAGACGACATGCTTTGGGACACTTACATGAACATTTTGAACCTGCCATGAGTACACGTCTTCGATAAACAGCTACAAATACAACTCATGAAAGGAAGCGCAGATGGGTGAGCATATGTGTAATGAGGCACACCGACACACCTAACGCAGGGAACTGGTACGAATTCTCTGGAGTGCACAAAGAGTTGAGTGCTGATGGCAAGAGGTGAGTGCAGTTGATGCGATTTTTCCCCCCCTGCACGGATTGCTAATGTCAAGCAGGTCATTCAGAGCATGCGCTCTGTTCGTTGAAAACGGGTCATACATAAACCCTGGGCGGGCCAATCCTCGGAATGTACAGGCACATTCGGGCGCCACGGAATATGTCAGACACACTTATCACCAAAAGAAGGGTTACTTAGCGCTGACAGCTGTTTTCCTAACACCTGCGGTGACGAGTTCCTGCAGCCTCGTCAAACCAACAATGATGATATCGGACGACGGAAACAAGCAGGACGTGAAAGTCTTTAAAGGGAAGTTGATCAAAGGAGACGCGGAGAGGCTATTCAGCTATTTCGGAATGGTTCATGGGTTCGATGAAGCAGCGTGTGAAGTCTTGAACGACGTAGTCACGTTTGCGACAATGCCTGGCAAAACTTCGAAACAGAAAGCAAGCTTAATGCAGTCAACCAAGATAGCAGGTGAGAGAGGGCCGAGAACGTCGTAAGCATGCTAACACAAACCCAAGTGTCGCCGAAGAAGGGGAAGTGGAACACTGTCACGGCACGCAAGAAAGCCATATGGGCAGCTCACCCGACCAGCTTGGCAGTGAACTCAGAAGGTAAGCACCTGTTCCAACAGATCAGACATGCCTGCTGATTACGGACACAAGTACCCATCTACGATGGGAGACGGATGAAAGGACGGTCACTGTTCATGTTCAACAACTACGACATAGAAGAGCTGGCATTGCGAAACTTGCCACTGTACGAAAATGGTGGAGAGGATCTACCACCAGATTCTGTCGTATGTGTAGGATACACAGCACAGACGGAAAATTTCCAGGAGCAGCATTTCAAGGGAAGAACGGTAAAACTCTTGTTAAACATACAGTTTTTGATACTGCTAGACATGTCCTAAAGTAAGTACATGAGGCTACTGCATATTGGTAATAGCTTAAATAGCTGCCTGTACAATACGTGATGTATATAGAAAATAGCCAACCAATGTTTCTTGGAGACCTGAGCAAAGCGTAAAGAAACCTGACAGGCGCACGCTACACAAAAAGAGAGTGGCATCAGGGAAACTTCACTGTGCCCGGTAAACCCCGATAGATCCGATCACTCAGCAGCATCTAGTCATAGCCTGGCCAAACATTATAAGGTAATATCAGCCATGGTCTTTCAATCACAAGTATTCTAGAAGATCGTAAAATATTCAAGTATGTTAAGTATATGACAAGCTACGATCCTCCGTTTGCCAGTACGACATGTATCTTCCAATCCATGGTCCTCCGTCTACCAGCCCGACACAAACACGATAATATGGCTGCAGTGTGACAAAGACACGATAGCATGTTATAAGTTGAATAATCATTTACAACTTCATGGTAAGTCTGCCGAGTACTTGGCTGGCAAGGATCATTTGCTATCGATCTGAGATAATAACGACAATCTACGATCTTCAGAGCCCCAGCTTGCTAAACACGACCTCGTCGCTCCAGGGTTTGATACGAAAATATGTCTTGTATTCCAGCAATTCCAGTAGAAAGGAGTACGTTGAACTTGACCGTCGTTTTCACCAAGTATCTTCGTGTAACTTTTGGTAGTGAACTAGGAGCTTGAACATCGGATCGTGCCAACGGTGAAACTTGCTGATGAACGTTGACCTTGAGGTACGTTTTGAAGTCCATTGAGTTCAAGCAGAGTCACAATTAGTATCGACTACCGTGGCTTCATTGAGGTTTGATGTGGTTGTCTAAAACGAAGTCTTGGTCTTGAACTTGAGGGTCATGAAGGATCAAACAAAATTGAAAGAGAAAAAGACGAAGTTTTGACCGTATGAATACACCATGTTTACAGACTATCAATAGATGTGAAGATGAGCTGCATGAGAAATGTGCTATGAAAACGTACCTTATAACTTGTCTATCACGTCTATCGCCCTGTCAAGCATATCCACCACCCATTTCTTCGACTGTACGTAAAAGACGAATTGTTCCCGATGTCGTCGTTGACCTTGAGTATCGTACATGGATGAATTACAATGTGCTAGAGGAAAAGCCGACTTACAGTGCCTACAAGGCTTCCGTGGATGGTTCTTGCATACAGCATCCAGGAAAACATGAAGCAGCCTCTCTGCTTGGAATCTGTACCTTCGTTCAATACCAGAATCACAAGAAGATACTCACCTGCACGAATACCCCAATTCACGCTCCTGAAATAGAACCAGGTTTGTCTCTGGCCTCGGCACTGTGCTCTCCATTCGCGTTCTCGGCGCTTGAGATCGACCGTTCTGCCAATTTTATATCTGCCGGTCCCAGTAATATAGAACGCGTAGATGAACGCGGGGCGATCAGAACGAGAAATAGGGCGTTTTACAGCGTTCCTGAAGCGCTGGATAAAAGCGGCCATGCGTTGAGACGATGATGGGTTTGCTTGAGTCAACATAGATGTCAGAAAGTAATAGAGTTGAGTGCGAGAAGATGGTGCTTACTATCATTGAACATCTCTGCCACGCTAATTGTACCGTTACTCAACGACGTGCTGACCTGTGATGGTAGCATATACCTGTAAGGCTCGTATAGATCGGTGACGCCAGACACGTTGAGGTTGAGAGCTTGAGTAGCGCGCACTAAAGACCAAAGAGTACAACAACCGGTTTGAGCGACGATATCTTCTGAAAGACCGTATTGACCTGCAGAAACAGTACCCTTCAATGTATCGTTAGCAAGCACCTTCGGAACAGTCTTGACATTGGTGGTACTGACTGGTACGTCAGTTTCCTGCTTTGGCTTGAAAGTGTATGAGCTAGTCTCGGAATTGGGCGAAGCTCGTGCCGTTGAATTCACGAGCGATTTGTCCTCGATTTTGATAGAATACAGTGGTTTCTCCTTGATTTGGACGAGATTATTCTTGATCATTTGCTTGGCTCGTTATTCCTTCATACCATAAGTTCTCCCGTTCCTCCAAAAAAAAATAAAAAAATAAAAAAAAATAAAAGGTCGTAATAAAAGAAATGTAAATGTATTGAGCTAGCAAATACAACTGCAACGTTCTGTCAGGATATCGAGTAAGCAAAACTGGAAAACCAACGAATAAAAGATACTAACATCTAAGTGACTCAATGATATCAACACCTTCGAGATGCCCTTCTTTGACGCCGTGGCCTGGGCTTCTCCGCGAAGAGTCACGACCGGAGCACCTGTCTCTTTATCATTCAGCATTTCGATACCCTTCATGGTAACATCAGCGCCCTGTTGAACGAAAGATCGATTATACGGGAGTCCAACATAGCCTTTGCGACAAATTGGCCGATTACTCGGAAAATGTGGGTGCGTTTCCTAAGATATATATTAGTACGCCTTGACGCTAAGGATGAGATGGTACCCACTGTCCATCATCATTTGTCATATCCTCTGCGCCGATCGGCGCAGGGAGGAAACCCAAAGGACTGTTCACAAAGGGACTTGCATTCGTATGGTCTGAATCCCTCCATATTTTCAAGTCCTTCCTGGCAAACTCTTTGGAAACAAGCGAGTAGAACTCCAGAGTAGGACCTAGTCCCGTACCAACTTCCTCGAAGTATTCCACTTCCAGAATCGACGAGGATGAGCCATACAGCTCAAAGACTTTGACCGCGGATTCTAGAATGTGCTTTCGGGAAATACGGACTTTCTGTCTCTGCAGTCGTCCGAGGAAACCGATGCCATCATCACGCCTAGAGCTGTCCTGACCACGACTTTGTTGACTTTGCCATTTCAGAATCAAACGAGCGTATCCAAATAATGTCGATTGCAAGAAATTATATCGAGTTGCAAAAGGAAAGAGGAAGGGGAAATGCTAAGGGAAGTCTAAAACCCAGTCGGGTAGACAAGAACTAGGGATATGTCAACGAAGTGAACTGCAACTAAAATCAAAATACACTCACCTTGCTACAATCATTGGCTCTTCCAACTGTTGAGTGAGTTTCGCAGAGAGCTTGTTGTTCACAAAGGCGGTCTCCGGGAGATTTCGTTTGTCGCCACTTAGTCCTGAGCGCTCTGATTCAAGGGTATTCAATTGGTGTAACACGCGAAGCAGGCAGAGTGGAGGATCGAGGTTTGGTGCTAGCTTCTGCACCGTCTGTTGAAAGAGATATATAAGCACGGGAATCGTGAGGGTTTGAACTGCGACTTACTGTCCAAAACGGGTGGAGGACCGGGAACTTTCTTGAATTTGATGGTGTATATGCCTTGCCATAAAAGACTAGAAGGTAAGGGACCCGCCTTCTTCCTCATTTCGTGTTGATGAATCGCTCCGTAAATTGTGAGGTCCAGGGGTAAGACATGATCATCCATAGCAAATTCCAAGTGCCAATCAGTGGGTTTTGTCTTTAATGCCGCAGCGTACGAGGGCCGTAACATCGAAGCAGGTCGGGAAGAGGCAGTGCCTTCCTTGAATGATGCACTTGAACCAGGAGTGGCTACACGCGTCCCATCGGGTGTTTGTGCTTCAACCTTGGAGCCATCTGTTGACACACCAAACGTGAGTGACTGTTGACCAGCAATGACAGTAATAATTTACCTTCTGCAACTGAAAGTGTGATCGTTTTGTCCGATATTGACGTGTCTGAGTCGACTTCGTCTTCATCAAAAACCTCGGCATCAACCTCATCATCGGTGAAATCAGCTTGCATTTCAGAATCCAGCATCGCTTCACTAGCAGCTGACTCTGGGGGTGCAGGTGGCGGTATTTCTGAGGTAGATGCAGCAGGGCCAGCACTAGATGAGGAAGACTCAGCGGCTGCTTCTGTTTCCGTCGAGGCCTTCTTCGCGCCTAGTCGTTGACTTCGATGTCGGGTCACAGGTGCGCTTGCCGAGCTCGAGTTACCTGCTGTTGAGGAGTTGCCTGCTTGTGATGCCGAAGTAGAATCCGATGTCAGGGCAGATAAAGCGGGGTCTGAACGACTAGCTTCACCATTATTACTTCGTGACGAGGAACTGGTGAAACCGGATGCTGCGAGGGCAGTGAGCATTCCTGATAACCGTGATCCGCCGCCAAGTAAACCTGCCACCCGAGGCCGCAGGTAGTCATGAAGGGCCTGAAAAGTTGCGATAGCATGTATGGAGACAACGATGTTATGTAAGTTGCGTGGAACACCGGAATCATCTTCTGCTACTAAGCAAAGTCGCAGCTGGCGAGCCAACAAAGAAGGGGAACTACGCTTTGAATCTAAAACGTATTATTTAAACATCGCGTACTATGGTGAAGGACCTTACATGCTTACCATCTGACCCTTGAGATACAGTCACCACGTCGAAGGATTCCATCCTTGTAAGACTTTCTTGCAATTTCTTCACACAGGTGGTAAAAGGAGTCTGCGAATTGGGTACGACCTTGTTTCGCCTACTGACTAGAGAGTCAAGCAACAGCTCCTTCCTGCGAGTGACGTTAACTATAATAGCGATTAGTCCCCAGGAATCTGAAAGGTAGATAGGAAAGAAAACACACCCTTGCGTTCAGCGTCGGTGGCAAATTGAAGCAAACCATCCACAACACCGCTTTGTAGCAGCTCGAAGCTGGAGACCGAAGTATGAGGGGAAGCAAAGAGTGTCGTGAGGTCCCACAATGCCTCTGACAGCTCTTGTTCAGATGAATCTCGAACATTGAGACGTTCCACAAGACTGCGTAGCCCTTTGAGGGTATTATCGCCGTCTGTTTGTTCATCGCCTGAAAGGTACTTGAACTTGATGATACGAGCATGCAAGGTAATTGCATCCTCGGGCTCAAGAGAGAGAGACGTCAACTTTCTATAACCCGGTATCGTGGGGGCAGAAGACGCTGCAGTAACACTAGTACCCGAATCAGGTATGGATCCGGCTTCAGAGAAGTCCTTGTCTTCTTCCTTGTCCGCCTTTTCCTTAGATTTTGATGAAGTGACGATTCGAGCTGCAAGAGTTTCGATCTCATGGAAAACACCCTCTCGACGGAAAGCCGGCTTATATAGGGATGGTAACTTCCCTAACAATAAATCAACCAACTGGAGAGCACCTATCACTAAAGTAGGATGGTCCCGGGAAGACAAGATTGAAGAGGCAAAACTTGCCACAGGAACGAACTTTGAAAAAGATCATGAATATTGTTAAGTGGTAATGAGTAGGGGTCACTTACTGTAAGGACTTTCTTCAGGCCATCGGCATCAAGAAAACTCACAGCTTTCAGCAGCCCAGTCAAAGTCTTTACCCTGACCGGAGTATTGACGCTGGCAGCATAAACGTCAATGAGAATGGGCACAGTCAATTGCATAAATCTTCCGACGACCTCAGGTTTGGATCGAAGCAGTTCTGTCCGTCCAGGCGCTGGTGCAACTTCAGTTTCCGCAGCATGGGTGTCAGGGCCACTAGCTTCAGGTGTTTGAATTTCCTCTGGAGCGGGAGAAGCGGGCGGGGGGGCAAGTAACATGGCCGCGACTAGAGGAGCTTGAGCAGCCTGCCGTGCTGCTGCCTTTTCTGCCTTAGCTTTGGCCTTAATCATCCTTGCAAGAGATTTCTCGGTATAAGATTTGTGGTCAAAAACTCCGTCTATAAAGCAGTCAACTGTCAGTTTTCTTCACGAGGGCAACTACATCAGTTACGACAGACCTTTGGGCAACGGGGGCATCAATTCTGAAATGAAACTCAGAGTCTCTTCCACCTGATCCTTCGGTCTATGTGCTAGATTTTCCATGACAGTCATATCCGCAAGTCCACCACCCAAACCTTGGCCGCCAGTGGCACCACCCTGCTCAGATCCGTTGTCCGAAGCAGATGGAAGGACGCCGGTTAGAATCTGATACAGCGTATCAACGATGTCTGCTTCGAGAAGGGCGACGGTAATCTTGGGACTCGCTCTCGCAGCTGTCGACAGCGCACGGAGAAGCAGCGTGTAAGTGTTTGCAGCTATCAAAGGAGATCCCCCAGCAGGGAGCAGCAACTGATTTACTGCGCTGATTAACTCTGTATTTACAAGAGCCTCAAGATTCTCGGTAGATGCACGATGATATGAGTCAATCACACGGATGACACAGAGGCAGGCGAACTCGACCAGCCGTTGATCTGAATACGAGAGACAATTCCTGATAATCGGCCAAACACCGCTAATCATAGAGAAATGCTCGGATGACACATTGCGGCAGCAATTAGCGGCTGCTTGGAGAGCTGTTCTCTGCACTGCAATGGAGAAAAAGTCGAGGTAATTGAGAAGGGCGGCTAAGCCACCTTCACGGACGATTGAGCTGGGAAATTCCTCAGAAATCTTCTCCAGCGTCTATGAACAAAATACCAATCAGATAAGGAAAGCATGATCATTGGAGAAAAGTTACATACACTCAGTGTCTGTTCAGCAAGGTCGATATAAGATATCTCAATAAGCTTGCTGCAGAGCACCGGGATGGCACCGTGGTACACAACGGTGTGAGCAACACCAGGAAGTGCTTCCATCAGGTTAGCCAAACATCTGCAGGCAAGAACCTGCGCTTCAAGATTGTCATCGCCAGGATATGCGCCACCCGCGCTCATTGCCAAAGCGGCAGCTAGAGCAGCATCTTCATCTCGGTCTTCCGCCGTCGCGGCGTCACCATCCTCGTCTTCATCGACACCACGCCCACCGAGGATTTTGACAAGCTCTCGAACAAATTGCTCTACCTGGAACGAGCCAGCTAAAGTATCTTCAGTGCTGATACTGAGCAATTCACTGAGCTCTTGTAACGTGACGAGACGGGTTGTAGGGTCAGCAGTGCTCTTGATGTTATTCAGCATGGTCTTGAGACGTGACGAAAGAGACATCATGTAGGAGCCAAATTGACGATAGTCACCGAAGATGGCCATTGCCGCTGCTTCATCCAAGCCTCCCGGCATTCCTCCTGTATGGCCTGGAGAAGAATCTTCGTCATTATCGCCACCTTCATCGTCATTATCGTCTTCGTCTCCTCCGTTATCTTCTTCATCTCGAGGCTCGTGGCCATCTTCTGAATCATCTTCATTCTCTCTTTCTCCTTCGCCATCATCCATTGGTTCAATCACTTCATCATCATGATCTGATTCATGTTTGCATTCTGAATCTAGCATCTCCACGTCTTCATCATGATGCTGGGACGAGCTTGCTACCGCCATAGCCTTGGCTTTTGAAGCCATCTTGCCCTTAGCGGTGGATCTGCACAAAAACAATTAATCTTCGGTGAAGAAAAAGTTAGAAGTAATCAAATAACCTTGTTTTTCGTGGCATTCCAACAGGTTCTGCTGTTGTAGTATGAGAGCGAAGGGAGTAGGAAGTTCGGGCGCGCTTGGTCGATGGACCTGAAGTGTCTTCGTCGGAAGAAGGTTCCGGTGCTGCACGTTTCTTGCCCTTGGTGTCTTTCGGAGGTTCGTTGATTGTGAGGGGAGTGTTTGATGCTAAAGCACTGCGACGAGTGCTGTTCACGTAATTAAGCTCAGCGAACAAAGTCAGACAGGCAAGACAACACTCACCGTCTTCGAGGTGGTTCTTCTGCAGAGTCTTTTGCTTTACCCTTTCCAATTACTAATTCACGAGATCGTTTGGAACTGGTGGAGTTCGCTCGGGTTCCGCGAGAGACGGCCGAGTCAGCAGGTAACGCTGAAGATGACTGTTGTTCTACAGTAGACAGATTGCTTTCCTTCTGCTGACCCTTCTCCTGAAATTTCTTCTTTGCTGCTTTCACTCTTGCACTTGATCGTAGTGACTTCGTTTCTGTGGAATCTGTTGAGTCTTGGTCAAGGTGAGGACGAGAACTTGATGGAGATGAACTGGTAGTAGCTTCTTGTATACGGGATGATGGAAAGTCCATTTAGTGAATGCACCCAGCCATCGATGTCGTTAGTCAAGAAGATATGCCAGCACGTCTTTGTCGTCGTCGTAAAGACCAGAGCAGCCGGCCAGAGTCCCGCTTTAGAGTTCTTCTGTATTACGTAATCTACCACGGCATGATCTTGCCATCGGTGCAAACAGTTTTGAGTTTCGAATTGACCGAACCCTGGTACACATACTACATTTAAAAAGTATTCCAAATTCTTTGGATGTCTATATCGTGTTCTCCTTTAAAACCTCCTCGATGGTCTCGACCAAAATGTCTACAATCTTCTCGATTTCTTCCTTGGTCACATTGTAAGCGGGAGCAAGAATAACATGGCTCCCTTTTGTTCCCTCAAGGTTTGCGCCACCAGCCATACCCATCACGATCAAACTCTTCTCAAGCGCACGAGCTTGGACAACCATGGCAAACGCTTGACCTTTCATATCTACCTTAGCAGCTTCAGGTGAGTCGAAGTCAAATTCAATCCCCCAGAATAGTCCGCCACCACGGATATCAAATGTATAAGGTGCCGCAAGCGAATTTGGGCCTCGGAGGCGATCATTCAAAAGTTTTGCTATAGCAAAATTTGATGAGTCTTAAGTGCGCGCGGCTTTAAACGATGGACTGACAAAGATAAGCCCCTTGTACACGGCAGTTTTCTAGTAAATTTTCAGCAACGATGACTTCCTGAACCGCAACAGACGCAGCACAGGCGAGAGGATTAGCCTATGCAAAGTTCCAAACTATTTAGATCGTAGACGTAACGAGCAGAAAGACTACACATACCTGGTATGTATGACCATGCTTCCATATCCCTGACTTGCCGCGAATTCCATCAGCGACTTTCTTTGACATCAAGACTGCCCCAATAGAAGCATAACTAAAACGAGGAATCAGCATTTCTCCTGTAGAAGGACAATTGTATGGTTCACCCTCCGCCAAGGCCTTTGGCAACAGCTTGAATGTCCGGCTGATATTGCTACATTAGCCTGTGTGCACTACGTACCCCGCGAGCAGGTTAACTTACTGCTGCACCATCACCGAAGGACTCCCAAGCATGCAGTGTTCCCATTCCTGTGAGCATCATTTATGTCTCTGAGCAGTCTCAATACTTCGAGTATAACTTACGGCCCATTCCACTCATGACCTGCGCAAACGAGTGAATGAATGGATCAAATGGCGCGCCTATTGAGAGTGATACTGACCTCATCAAGTATGAAGAGAGCGCCGTACTTATGGCAAATCTCTTTCATGGCAGCAAAGTAGCCCTTGGGAGCGGGAAGGGCACCAGTAGTTGCCCCAACCACAGTTTCAGCAACAACTACGACGTTCGTCGATCAAACAATCTAAGCCAATGATAGGTAGCATCCACTTACAGGCAATAACGGTGTCAGGACCCAATTCGATGAATTTGTCTTCGAGTTCCTGTGCAAGCCTTTGCACGTACTGTTCTTCGGTTTCGTTGGGTCGCTGGAAACGTTTAGCATATGCCGGAGAAACATGGTGGAAATTCTCGTGGTTAAGGATCGCTTCATATGGAGCGCGACGACCAGGGTGATAGGCCAGTGAAAGAGTGGCTACAGTGTTACCGTGGAAAGATAGCTGTCGGGCGATGAAATTCGTCCGCTTAGGCTGTCCGGTCTCTTCGTAGTACTGTGAAACCGAAACACTTTAAAAACTAGATTGGAGACTGTCCAACAAGTCTATTACCTGCCTAGCAAGTTTGATGACGCCTTCCATCGCTTCAGAACCTGCAAATTGTGCATGGCCATGCATCAGATCTGGGACGAGAGCTGTCTGTCTGAAGACATTATCGAACCTCCAGAAGCAAAACCACATAGTTCAAATGCACCCTTTCCACTTTCGATCAAGATTGAAGCAAGTTTCTCAGCAGGCTCGTTGGACAACTGCATGTTGTATACATCTGCTACAGATGAGTGACGGATAACATAGTTGAGAATTAGAAACACACATGGAACACGATCAACCTGATCTTTAATAGCCTTGATTACTGTTGGATGGCTGGTACCAACGCACGCAACAGCAGCACCTCCGACAGCATCGATGACTCTCCGTCCGTCTTCTAGATCGAGATAAATGCCTTCACCGTTGGTAGCTATCGGAGGTCTCCAAGGAGTTCGATGGATGATAGAGGTAGGCTTCAACGCAGGAATGGACGACTTGAGATCGGCAGGATTCTCATTGTTGCGAGAAACATCGTTGGTTGTCGCAACAGGAGCCATGGTCAGTGTGTAGTAAGACTATCGATGTTGGGATAGATACAGTGAAGAATCGATATCTCCTGGCCTCGTTTACGCGTTCTTAAGCCCTGCATTTCAAATCAGCTGAACGGAAGTTTTATCCCGCGTCGTCTTGCCGTGGCCAATGATGATAATGAGCGATAAAATGGTGTTGGATATGCAATACCGTGACTCGACATAGTAGGCGCTGAGTCGACCGGCGCCTAATTTTTTCCTAGACTCGAACCAGTCGTTCGCAAGAATAGTGATGATGGGTCGATCGCTATGTGTCGGTGAAGCTTTGATAGACTGTCATCAAAGTTTTGCAGTGATTCGAGTCCAGGTACTACCACTATCAGTACCTAGTATACACACCACTTAGACCTGAAGCACGCCCCTCTTATGAGGAAGCTATCGAGGTCTTCCTCATAAGAGGGCTTGGTCACCAGGCTACAAACCACTTACCACTACCACTCTGTCCGATCCTTTCATCCTGTGCGTCCACTTTTCATAAATAGATATGACCGCCGTCTATTCCGTGCTAGTCGCCCACAAGATCAATGGACTACGTTAGCGACTGATATTCATATGGGCTCAGTTGATGGACGTGTTCATGACGGTGTCAACCGACGCCTGGGCGTACTCGACTTTGGCCTGTCACCTTGTCACCGCATTGAATAGATGAAGTTGCCGTTCTTCAGCTCAGGCTGACTGGTACAGTCGAAATACATCAGTGCGCGGGGACCTGGTCTTCAGGTCGTTACGGTTTCATGTCATGTAGACGCTGGTTGACTCATATGCCTCGTATTTTGTTAGCCTCGTACTCTGAAATCGTATAAGTCCCTCGGAGTTCTTCCAGATATCATGAAGGCTTCCGATTTTCTTATGCCGAATTACGCGTCCCCAAACGCGCGATGGCACGCCCCCCAAAGAAATTCCTCCCATTGAAAAACTAGAAGACACTCCTTCGCAACCCTATGTATGTCATGATCTTATTTATTTTTCCCTTACTCGTTTAAAATATATTCCCCTCTAGAATAATCTTTGTATACTTGGGCACGATTCTCAAGAAGGGATCCTCCGTGACCACATTCTCAAAGGCTACAACTGTCAGGTCGAGCTGGCTACAAAGTTGCGCGCATTCGAGCAGGATTCCGATCATGTTGTCGCTCAACTCGTGAAACTAGTGAAGGACCACAGGTCACTGAGACAGTCACTTTTGTCAGTGATAGGCTTATTGGAGCGGACGACGCTCGCGGTGTGGTGCGTCAGCAACTTGGCTTGTCATTCCTTGGAGAAAGCCATCCGGCCCTCTCGCAGGTTATAGGCGATGTCTACGCCAAGAAAAGGCTAGATCGACAGGTAAGTAATGCTTCTCTCCTTGGTCATGAACATAAACTCACCGTAAATTAGTTCTAGCCTCTCGGAAGCTCGGCTCATAAGGCTTGTATCAGTCTGCGACATCTTCCGCTAGCACTATGCTGTCACCGAGGAATTTGTGGTTGTCATTGTAAGACCTGTCGAATGTATAGGGGCACTGGTGGGTGGCGCGGAGGGTGTGAAGGCTTATTCCAAGAGAATTTTCATCCAGTAAGTTGTGAATTTGCATTAGATTTAAGTTACAGCATGATGTATGCACCATCCTTAGAGTCAAAAAGCCTGAATACAACCCTAGCTCATACAGTTAGAAACTACCACTCGTTCATCCTATGCAAGCACTCTAGTTCCTTCGTGGTTCAGTGTGTGGTGAAATAAATCTTAATCTGGGATTTCAAACAGACGACAGCGTCGGTAGTGAGCAGATACAGCGTTTCGTATCTCGCCACGCAGTGCCGAGCGAACGATACTTCCACCGCAGATATAACAGAAAT
This sequence comes from Neonothopanus nambi, assembly GCA_003987895.1. Classification (NCBI taxonomy): domain Eukaryota; kingdom Fungi; phylum Basidiomycota; class Agaricomycetes; order Agaricales; family Omphalotaceae; genus Neonothopanus; species Neonothopanus nambi. The sequence goes on along the minus strand of RCHF01000549.1, from coordinate 5,371 downwards.
GCCTGAAGAGGAGTCAGCTCGTGTGAAATCTTCAAAATTCGATACTTGCATATTACAGCCCGGCGACATACACTAGTGTTGTTGCAGCATGAATAGCATTGATCAGTCAACAAAAAGAAGCAGGAGCACAACACTGACCGTCATATGATTGCACCCTCCTACTTTTTGAACGGGCGTTCGGCACCCTACAGATGGATGGCAAGGAATGAGAGTCGGCATCCTGGTGAATCTGAAACGGTGTTTACCTGGACAATACTTCCAGCCCTGTTGTGTCATGAGATGATCTAACTCCGAAGACCCATCGCAGGAGTGTTGTGGCCCAGTAACGTCGATGGTTTGCTGACAATTCTTACACCATACATGATTGCACCTGGGTAGAGGACACGCAATAATCCGGCTTTCTTGATGCTCTGCTCGGTCAACAAATACGCTTTCTTTGCATCTAAAAGATTCTTGATCATCAGAGCTTGCGAGGAGTAGATGGGAGCCATCCCTGACCTTCGGCAATGCAGCAAAATAGAAAAGGCGACCATTCGCATTTCTTCCAGAATGTGATAATCGTCTTCGGAAATGCCGAGTTGTTGGATGAGAGAGTCGTCAATCTCTAAAGCACAAAGATCAGATTTAAGTATCATGAAATGTGAGAAGCTGCCAATCTTACCTGACTTGCTATCACCAGATGTACAAGCTGGGCAGAAAATCGGATAGCGATGGTCCTTGATTTGAATCTGGACGTGTCGGCGTAAACACTCTCTACAGAATAGATGTTTGCATGAATCCACGGGAGCAACATGATCGCTTGGATGTTTGTCAAAGCAGATGGAACAGTCGAAGATCGTTTGGGCCGACTTTGTCAACATGTTCCTTTCGTTAGCTAATCGTTCATCTTCTTCCTGAAACTCCAGTTGCATCCTGGTAGCAAGTTCATAGCTTGAATCCCGAGGCCGACGCACATTATATGATTGTGTTGACGTTCCTTGAATTTGATGTTCTGTTGGATTGCCCATATGCATTCGAGCTTTCTCGGAAGATCTTCTGAAACGTGAGAGGGCCATGTCGTTGGGACTGGAAGTATGGTGGTCAGGGAGTAAGCCGCGAACGTAGTCTCGCGGCGCTGCATTCATTGAGACTGAAGATTTTTTCTTTAGCTGTCGATTCTCTTCTTGGAGGTCCTCTAAGCTTTCCTCTAAGCTTTTGTTGTTCTCCGACAGAAGCCTGATTTCCGTCTGTAATTCGGAGTTTCGCATGCGCAACGCAAGAATTTCCAGGCTAGACTCCACATGGAACTTCATGAGTGTCTCTGCGCTACCGACTGGAAACCCAGAGGGAATGAAGATATGGCCAGAGAAATTAGCAAGCAGTTGAGCTTGCCATTGCAGGCTCGCATCTGAGAAGATACTAGCATCGACGGCTAGAATTGTGTTCAGGTGAGCAGAAATGGCATCGATCGAAGTGCTGAGTACAAGACCCAAGCCGGTAGAGTACTGTGGTCGTGGGTGAGAGTCAAAGACGATGAAGACGTTTTTATCGGACACAGGTATTTTCAGACAGAGGATGATCTCTGGGGGACGAGTTATCACAACAGCGGAGGGCCCAGTGTCCGAGACTCTCTGCAGCTCACTGATGAAGTGGACCAGCCCAAATTTCAGTCAGATAAAGCTCATTCATGATACTATTACTCACCATAGTAAATCGTGGAACCGCTTAGTACTCGGTGCCCCATAGGCCAACCTCACCAAGGTCATCACTTTGTCAAATAGCGGCACACGAAATACATCTTCCACCTCCAGGTGCGAATTCTCGGACCATAAAGAGCAAATCGTCGTTATTTCCTGCGAGATTGAACAAGTTTACTTGAATTAAGTACTTGAAATCGGATGTAGAACTGATCATGAAAGACTTACATCTATTGTCTGACGCGATAACAATTGCCGAAGTAAACACGAATCATTCACACCCTCTGACGACTTCTCGAACACCCATCTCACACAACTCAATGCTGCTAGACCACACGTGGAGACCCCTGCTCGACGATATTGACTCTTTGCTGCATAGCACAAGATTTTGTGTTCCCCGCGTATAATGTCCTCGACGGTGGCATCTAGTACTGTGTCTGTAATGTCGCGGTCAATGATGAGCAGAGACGGGTCACCCCTCTGTGTGCTGGATTGATGCATCAGGGATATAATGCGAAATTTCGGGCTAAGCTTTGGACTCGGAGCGCGATATGGATCACTCTTGAAAGAGCGCGGAGCAAGGGAATAAAGGCAGAGGGTATTCACAAGTGTAACGGTGTAACATCAATCACGGACACATTTTGGAAGTTAACGCTGGTTTGCACCCCAAACCTTCTTGAACACCTTTTGAAGAGAACCAGAAACCAAGAGAGAACCTTTTTAAGACTTGTGGGTGTCAGATATGATCTTTGGCTGTGGGCGTAAATTGTATTGCACACCATCTCGCACCCTCAAAGAAGATCATGGGGCAGAGGGCACAGCTGAAAGGACACCTATGGTATGTAGGCTGAATATTAGATTTGCTTTAGGCTGTCACAATCACACAGCTCATAAGGGACCCTCATCTAGGAGCACATAAATCTCGGATGCGCCCGATCAGTTCCTTTGTACTTTCACTCTTCACTCTCGCCTGAATCATGGGTAGTTTCGTTCCTCCCAACGTGTTCCCAGACGCAAACATCCATTCTATGTTGGTTGACCAAGACACCGGTTAGTCCTTTATGTATTAAATGTCCTGAAATACGATTCATGGTTCGGATGTAGATCATGGATCCCAAGAGCCTCAGAACAAAGGCTCCCAAGGTAAAAGATTTCAAGTGCTGATTGTCTCGTCTCGTCTCATATGGTGTAGGATCGCTGCCGGATGATATGTCTCCTACAGGGAAACTGAACTTCAACATGGTATGTCCCAACAAAGTCGCGTCTATCTTACTCGATGTCATTTCTTACAACACCACTCAGAAAAACGGAATGGAGTCAGCCTCAGACGTATGCCAACATCTAGACTGCTTGCTATACAGTATATCTGAACGCTTCTCAAGATTCCTGGAAAATCGTCTCGGCCTCAAGATCTCGACCTTTCACACTCCATTAAGGGCATGTATCGTCTCTTAGACTTGGTCAGCGAACAGGGTAGTGGTGGTCTCGGTATGCAATTTCTGGATTATTGTGRCTATTTCAGTCTGATAAACCTAATTTTAGTGGACAAGATAATCATAGCTCAGGAAACATTCAGCCAGCTCATCAACGATCTTAGTCCAGGCGCATACATGTCCTTGACTAAAGTCGATTTTCGGACTCTCGACAAATTGAATTTGAAGCCAGTCGGTGTATACGGAGCTAGAAGCGAAATTGTTTCCCTTTTACTATCCTTAAACGCCATTGAATTCGATCTGTAAGTCCTTGTATATTATAATTCCTCATAATCTTTTCCTAAATATTCGAAGCGCTCAACTTCTGCAAACTGCAAAAGATAATTCCACTGGACCTCGATTGCGCTCTGGTTTATATTTATTGCGCTCTTTCAACTCAGACTCAGTCGATGCAGCTGAGCAAGTTTTTGTTATTTACTGGCCGGAGGACGGCACTTGGAATGATGATGCAGATTCTGCTGTAAAGAGGAACAGAGTTACGTTCATGCGGTACGATACTAATAGTGCCGACATTTCTGTGTATTCTTACGATTGATCTTACAGATATCTCACTAAAGTTACAGATCAAGTTCTTTGTCTCCTATCCAAAGGCCAAGATCATGCTATTGTGTGGCAAGATGAATCATCCAACGATAATATGGTTGTAGACGACGATGATCTTGATTCGGACCGTCTTTTCACGTTCGAGGTCTCGATGACTAATGAGCAGGAAGAGAGTATAAAAATGCGTCCTGGCTTCAAGGTATATTATCCATTGTGCAGCAGCTCAGACAACTTACACCCTTGTATGCAGATGTATACACAGGACAAGATTTCTATTCCAACAATTCCTAGTGATTGCCCCGTCGAACCCAGTGTTCTTAAGCCTCGACTACTAGCTGGAGAGACAAACCAAGCTTTTATGACCGCCGAGTATATCCCCGAGTCGACGAAAAAAATTCATTTCAACAGCTCGGATACAATCTATAAAGTGCGATTTGAGAACCTACTGTATGTTATTTAACCGCATTCTTAATTTTCTTCACTTTACCCACCTGGAACTTAAAGTGACACAAGTGCTATTCGGCTGCATGAAACTCTCGGTGAAGATGCTCTGAAACAGTTGGTCAACCATGGACTGCAGAAACGATTCCCTGTTGCATGCAAAGACTGGAAGAATCGTCAGGTAGCCTTGCGAGACAAAATGGATGCTTACAAGAAAGAAGAGTTTAAGCGTATCAAAGATCGCCTAACACAAGAGCGTTCAGAGCTGGAAAAGACGCTGCAGGGTATTATCGTGGCCAAAGTTGTAGATCAATACCCGTGAGTCTCACTCACGCAGTTCTGTTTCATTCACTAATGTCTATGTTAGCACAATCAAACGCGAAAACTTAATCCCTTCATTGGAAGTTGATGAAGCTGTTCTTCGAGGTTGGTGTGGCAATTTTGTGCACTGCAATTTCTAAATTTCTCTCTAGAGCGCTACCAGCACTTGTCAAATCTTGTTCCGAACTTAGACGAAGAATTTAACAAGACCATCAACCATCAGAAGTTGACTACCATCACTCGCAAGGCCTTCAAAAGTTTGAAGGAGCGTCTAATCCTCATCTCGCTACTCTCAGACCGGCAGGATGTCATCACAGTCGATCGTGAGAAGTTGATACAAATGGACTCGCTTTCACTGGACAACATCACAAAGGCACTTAACCCGACAGAATCGGGGAAATCGGACGGCGTTATCAGTCGACTGGCTAGTTTCGTCGGTGATATGTTCAGTGGGACGTCAAATACTGTGGCAGTAGAACTATTTGAACAAGCGAAATATAGGCTAGATCAGATCTCTGACGCTCAATTCCTGGCATCCTTGGATGACCTAGTGGCCACCGAGCCACGTCTTGAACCGCTCGCCAGAGATGCTATTGACATTGCTGAAAATCACTTCCGGGATTACTCAAAGAGATCTATCGACAAACTAATAGGTCGAATTTCTATTGAACAAGAGCAGCAATTTCAAAAACAATTAGATCATGAAGTTGCTAGTCGCTTGGAGAGTGAAGGGAAGGCTCTGCGAACTCAGTTTATGGGGGAGATTGAGAAAGCAAGCGAGAACGTATCTGGGTCGTGAGTTATGCTCTCTATCTTCTGTCATCATTATCTTACAGCCTTGCAGAAAATCCATCTACATTGAAAATGTTCATACCGAGACTCGCTATACAGGTAATT